>SKCR01035450.1:0-218727 GCA_019454045.1 Zanthoxylum bungeanum | reverse complement strand
CAGAGGCAAATCTTATTGGATCATCAAACGGAGAGGAACTGATCGTGCCAGGTATGTCTGAACCTTTGGTAGAAATGATTAATCGTGCTAAGTTTTATTGCTTTGCCAGGTGGCTTGGGCACATTGGAGGAAATTTTTATAGTTCTATCTTGGGCGAACCTGAACATACACCAGAAACCGCTTGGACTGTTTAATGTGATGATGGATTTTATGATTTTATTTGTGTGTTTCTTGATAATGCTTGGAGAAATGGATTCGTGTCAAAACCTTTAAAAGAACTCCTCTTTACTGTTAGAACTGCTCCGGATCTAATAGACTAACACATAGCCTATGAACCTCGAATTGACCCTATCCTTTCAAAGATAAATTGGTCTGAGGATGATCGTGGTAAGAGGCATAGGATTAATCTGGATCTTAACCTTTAATTTCCTGTAGATTTTCAGCTAACCAGGTACGACCTTCTAAACTCCTTTTTACTGTTTAAGACATTGGGGACAATGTCTCATTTAGGTTTGGGGGAGGGGGGAATTAGTTGATCAGTACCTTGTTTTAGTTGTGTGTTGTTTTTAATTTTAGGCCAAAATATTTCGAATAAAAATACAAAAAAAATTGAAAAATTTTCAAAAATTAAAAAAAAATTTTGCGTTTTTCTGTTTTTATTTTGACTAAAAGGTTAAATTGGTAAGAGATAGCTGAGTAAGGAGTTTCCACTCCTGAGACGTATCTCAAACCTATTTCGAAACAAGTTAATTTTTGTTTATTCATTTTGAATTATTTAATTGTGAATTCTCCTTAAAACGGACTAAATGGATATTCTTATGCTCAGTTGACAGATATTATCAACATATATAGTAACATACGGACATTAGCAAAATTGAAAAGTTTGTAATATTCAGTGCTCTAGTTTAATTGGAGGAAACATCTCAAAAAGCAATGGAGTTAAAAAAAAAATAAAAATTTATGAGATCCGAGTTATTAAGTCTGTAAGGGTGTTTTAACATCTAGTGCCCTAAAACCAACTGGTTTGGGAGTCACTGGCCTAAAGCTCGCTACATGGATCAAAGATGCTGCAAAAATATATATAGATATGAAATTTGACTAATTAAGTCTGTAGGGGTGTCTTAAAACCTGATGCCCTAAAGCCAACTGGTTTGGGAGCCACCGACCCAACACTCGTTACATAGATGGAAGATATGTATATATATAAAAAAAAAATCAAAGAAAAAATCAGAAAAATCAGAAAAATTATTCCATTGCTACCAAAAGGTGTGAAATCTGATAGAACTTTAGCACAAAAATATATTCTCTTATCAACTGCACTTATGACTGTTGTGGGCAAAAATGAGTTGATTAATATCTTGTTGGATGTGTATATGAAGAATGGTAAAAATAATTAGAGAATTTACTTATTCTGTAATTTAGAAAGAAACAAAACAACTAGTAACTTGGAGTAGAAGTTTCACCTGATTAGTCACTAACTTCTTTATTCTTTTTCTCTTGTTTTTTTTCTTTGCTTTTGTGTGCGTTAGTTTTACTACCTTTTTTACTTTTGTAAAATGTTTGTGGGTATCATTGTTGTAACCCTCACGAGACTACAACTCGTCCACTAGGGACACCTATGGGTTTAAAGGCTTGTTGCATATGCTAAATGCAACCGTGATCCCTACGAAAGTGGCTTAGTTAATTTATTTATATTATTTTATGTTTTGCTCGAGGACTAGCAAAATGTTAGGTTTGGGGGTGTGATGAGTGGTAAATCTATCACTATTTCCCACTCATTTAACCTAATAATTTGTATAGTTTCTTGTGTGTTTTGTGAATATTTTGATGTGTTTTGTATTATTTTGTAGATAAATAAAGTTTCAGGACATTCTGGAGGTGATTTGGGCCAAAACAATGAAAATTGGACGAAAAGGGAATTTTAGTAAATTCCCACGTCGCGACGCCAATACCTTCAGCGTCGCGACGCCTAACGTGCGCCGAACAGTGCTAACGTGCGCCGGGTCCACAAATCATAATCTGAGAAAAGTTTGACTTTGCTAAAATGCGTCGTGCCACGTGTCACCATCACAGCCGATCTGCTAACACGCGATGTGCCACGTGTCAGCATCCTACGGTGCCGACAGTCATCATCGCCACGTGTGCCACGTGGCATCCTACGTGTCTCCATGTCATCAGCCACATCAGGAAGTCAACAAGTCAATATTACCCACGTGTCATGTCACATCATCATCAGCCAATCAGGAAGTGCCACGTGTCGCAATCCTACGGTGCCGACAGTCTCTTTCCCACGTGTCACCACGTCACCGCCACGTCAGCATCAATCATTGAGTATCTAATCCTTATCTGACACGTGGCGGATAAGAATCTCATCGACCAATCAGAAGCCGCCACGTGTCACAATAATTGAAGCCCAACCACCTCGCCACGTGTCACCTTATCAGCTTATCCAGAATCTTCAAACCGGCGAACCAGAGCGTGCCACATCGACAAAATCTGGCGTAGCGACGCTGAAGGCCCTGGCGTCGCGACGCTGGAAGCCTACCGAGGCCTATAAATTGAGCTCGAGATTTCAGAATTCATTGCACCACTCTCTCTCTTATATTCTATCTAAAGAGAGAGTTTCTCTCTCTATTTTCTTTTAATTTTTAGTTTTGTAATTAATTTTAATTACGTTTTGTAATAATAGTAATTTACTTGTTTTTTACTTTTTACAGTTTTTACTATTTACCATGAGGAGGTAACTTCTCCAGCTAGGGTGAAAGGTAATTCTTTTACTGTTACTATTTAGATTAATCTCCCTTTAAAAAATATATTCACTATTTAAAATATTGACTTAAAAAGGATACCGCCAGATTGGTCGGTTGGTAATTCATTTTAATCTGGTTTATACCTGACTAATAAAGGATACCGCCAGATTGGTCGGTTGGTAATTTAATTTTGGTTCCGCCTTTATGGCTGGTTGGACTTAATTGACTTAATCAGGTTACCGCCTATATGGCTGGTTGGAAAAAGAATCACAAGTTTATATATTATTTTATGGGAGATATCTAAATTAGTAGTAGTAAAAGTAATTCATTTTACCTTAGCATTTTATTTTATTGTAATTCACTTTTCATTATTTACTTTACCGCATTTTTACTTTATGTCTTTTATTTTCAAGTTTTTACTAGCCATAATTATGTGTTGTAACTAAATTAGTTATCTGGGGTTGTGATGACTTTTAATATCACCGTTTTATAAGGGGTTAGATTATAGCTTGGGTAATATAAAGATTTATTTATTAGTCTTAATCTTAATGCTTTTTCATTAACTGGCCATTAATAAAATTGATCTGGTAAATCTAAAATGAACTAGACATAGGGATTTTAGGTTTCAGCCTTAGACTCAATAGCCCACGATCTTCCTTGAGGATAGATAACCCTTTAATAGATTTCCTTACAGGATAGGAATATACCTGTCGGGCGGGGGTAGCCATAATTGGAACTTAAACTTAGTGAATCCAGATAATTTGGTTGACATAGACATATGGTTCAATTGGGTTAAACTGGGTATTTGTGTCTGACCATCGACAGAGGCTTACACATAATTTAGTGTTCCAGGTTAATAAATCAATATATTACCCAACTTTAAGATAACCACTTCATCTTTAAAATGATATTGGAAGAAATCACAACCCTAGATAGCTTTTTAATATTGAATTTTCTTAAAACCTATTTTCGACATTTTATTTACTTGCTTTTAAATTTAGAATCGTCATCATTTCAAATCAATCAATCAACCTGTTAGATACTAGTAATCATTTGACCTCATAAATTTAATAGTTTTGATATTAAGTCCTCGTGAGATCGATATTTTTATACTACTTGAACGATACGTGCGCTTGCGTTATACGTGTGTGTTTACGCCGGTCAATTAGTCACTAACTTCTTTATTCTCTTTTCGCTTGTCTTTTTGCTTTTGTGTGCATTAGTTTCACTCCATTTTTACTTTTGTAAAATGTTTGTGGGTATCATTGTTGTAAACCCTCATGAGACTAAAACTCGTCCACTAGGGACACCTAGGGGTTTAAAGGCTTGTTGCATATGCTAAATGCAACCGTGATACCTACGAAAGTGGCTTAGTTTAATTTTAATTGTTTCTTGTATTTTTTTTTGTTTTGCTCGAGGACTAGTAAAATGTTAGGTTTGGGGGTGTGATGAGTGGAAAATATATCAATATTTACCGCCCATTTTACTTAATATTTTGTTTAGTTTCTCGGGTTTGATCAACGTTTTGATGTGGTTTAGTTTATTTTGCAGATCAAATAATATTGGGACACAATGAAATCATTTAGGACGAAATGTGGTCAATAAGGGAAAAATTGGACTTGACATATTAATTTTGGAAATTGGAAACTTGAAAGGGCTTTTTAACGAAGTGCAGTTTTGGAAATTCCAATTTTGTGCATCTGTCGTATTTTGAGCATAACGTTTTACTCCGATATTGGATTGAGCTGATTCAGGTCACAGATTAAGGAAGACTCAAACATCTACAACTTTTAAATACAAAATAATTTCTAATTCTGAAGATTTCATTCCCGAAATTGATAAACCATCCAGAAGTGTGTTGTGTGTAATTATTAAAGTCATTTTCAAAGCAAAAAATAAATTAATAAATAAATAATAAAAATTATCAAATCACCACCAAACATGATAAGTAATTAGTGGAGCAATTAATAATGGATTTGGTGGAGTAATTAGTAGAGCAATTAATGGAGGAATTAATAATGGATTTGGTGGATGATTTGATGGAGGCAAAATTTTGCCTATAAATACCAAGCCATTTCATTTATAAATTCATACTTTCTTCTAAGGAATTCCTTAAGAATACTAAGAATATTGTATATTGTTTTTTTATTTACAGCTTTCAGTAATTAATTTCCACTTTCGTACTTTCTTTTCTTTACTTTTCAGTTTTTACTTTCCGCAATTTACTTTTACGCACATTACTTTTCTTTCTTTAATTTTCAATTTTTAGTTATTAGGAGGTAACTCCCCTTTGCTGGGGTAAAAGGTAAAACTTTTATTACTAATATTTAGATTAATCTCCCTTAATTATAATATATAAACTAGTTAAAACCTGACTTAACGAGGATACCGCCATATTGGTCTGTTGGTAATTATTTAAATTAGTTTTAACCTGACTAAACTAGATACCGCCTGATTGGTCGGTTGGTAATTAATTATTAATTTGACTTAATCTGGATACCGCCTATATGGCTGGTTGGTAATTATCATGCAAATTAATATATTATATTAAGGGAGATATTTAAAATAGAAGTAATAAAAATGGATCCTTTTACCTCAGCATTTTCTTTTATTGTAATTTTACTTTATTTACTTTTCAGCAATTTACTTTCAGTATTTACTTTTCAGCAATTTACTTTCAGCATTTACTTTTCAGTAATTTACTTTCAGCTTTTACTTTTCATCATTTAATTTTCAGTATTTAATTTCAGCATTTACTTTTCGTCATTTACTTTTCAGCAATTTACTTTTCATCATTTTTACTTTATGTCTTTTACTTTTAAGTTCTTACTAGCCCTAGTTATGTGTCGTAACTAAGTTAGTTATATGGGGTTGTGATGAATTCTAATATCACCGGTTTATAAGGGGTTATTTTTATAGTTTGGGTAATTTAAAGGTTTACTTATTAAGTCTAAAACTTAATGCTTCTTGTTGTCTGATCAACAATAAGATTGATGTGGTAAATCTAAAATAAACTTGACAAATGAATTTTAGGTTTCATCCTTAGACTCGATAACCAAAGATCTTCCTTGAGGATAGATAACCCTTTAATAGATTTCCTTACAGGATAGACATATACCTGTCGGGCGAGGGTAGCCATAATTGGAAATTAAACTTAATGAATCCAGATAATTTGGTTGACATAGACATATGATTCAATTGGGTTAAACTGGGTATTTGCGTCTGACTATCGACATAGGCTTTTGCATAATTTAGTGTTCCAGGTTAGTAAACCAATTTATTACACAAACATGAAATAACCACTTCATCTTTTAAAAGATATTAGAAATATTCACAACCCTAGATAGTTTTTAATATTGAATTTTCGTAAACCTACTTTTGTGCAATTTTATTTACTTGTTTTTAAATTTAGAATCATCACCATTTCAAATCAATCAATCAACCTGTTAGATACTAGTAATCATTTGACCTCATAAAATTAATAGTCCAGGTATTAAGTCCTTGTGGGATCGATACTTTTTATACTACTTGAACGATACGTACACTTGCGTTATACGTGTGTGTTTACGCCGGTCAAGCAACTTGGTTATTATTAGTAGAAATGGATTTACTATATGCACAGGAAACTCAGAAAATAACTTGTATGTGTTAAGATCGTTAACACATAGGTCACTGCTCAATGCTGAAATATTTAAGGTTGAGAAACCTAAAACTAAACGGCCAAAGATTTCTCATGATGACACATATCTATGGCATCTTAGACTCGATCATATCAACCTTGACCGGATAAATAGATTGATAAAGAATGGAGCCTTAAACCAGTTAAAGCTCAGGACTTTACCAGTTTGTGAATCCTGTTTAGAAGGAAAAATGACCAAGAGACCTTTTACTGGAAAAGGTGTAAGAGCCAGTCAACCACTTGAGCTAATACATTCGGACGTTTGCAGACCGATGAATGTAAGAGCCCGAGGTGGTTATGAATACTTCGTCACATTCATTGGCGATTATTCAAGATATGTGTATGTCTACCTAATGCATCACAAATCAGATACCTTTGAAAAGTTCAAAGAGTATCGTGCTGAGGTTGAGAACCAATTAGGTAAGACAATCAAAGCTCTACGATCGGATCATGGAGGGGAATACCTCGACAGAGATTTCGAGGAATTCTTAGTTGAGCATGGGATAGTATCCCAGCTCACAGCGCCTAGAAAACCACAGCAAAATGGTGTTGCAGAGAGGAGAAATCGGACCTTACCAGACATGATAAGATCTATGTTTAGTTATAGCTCACTACCTAGTTCGTTCTGGGGATATGCACTGTAAACTGCATTGCATATCATTAATGTAGTTCCATCTAAGTCTGTTGTCCAGCACATGTGCTGAATAATAAGACCACAACGTTGGAGCCATGTTCTCAGGTGTACCTATTTGTAGGCTATCCTAAGGAGACTAGGGGTGGATTCTTCTACAGTCCTGATGATAACAAATTATTTGTATCGAAAAATGCTACGTTTCTAGAGGAGGACTATATGAGGGAGTTCAAGCCTCGAAGTAAGGTGTTACTCGAGGAGTTACTTGCTGGTTTGACCAGCACGCCATCTTTAATGAAAGTTGACAAATACATAGCATATCCGACATCTGAGAGTCAGATGCAAGCTCTTCAGAATGATCGACCGCCTAGACTCAGTGGGAGGGTTGTACGAAAACCTGATCGCTACCTTGGGGTTGGAGAGGCACAAGTTATCGCATCCAGCGATGGCGTAGATGATCCATTGACCTATCATAGTGCAATGGATAATTCTGAAAAAGAGGAATGGCTTAAAGCAATGAACCTAGAGATGAAGTCCATGTACTCCAACTCAGTCTGGGAACTTGTAGACCAAGCTGATGGGGTGAAACCCATAGGTTGCAAGTGGATCTATAAGAGGAAGAGGGGATCAGATGGGAAGGTACAGACCTTTAAGGCTAGACTAGTGGCCAAGGGTTATACCTAGAAAGAGGGAGTTGACTATGAGGAAAATTTATTGCCAGTAGCCATGCTTAAATCCATCCGCACTTTTCTATCCATTGTCGAATATTATGACTATGAAATTTGGCAAATGGATGTCAAGACTGCATTCTTGAATGACAATCTTGATGAGAGTATCTATATGATACAACCAGAGGGGTTCATCGCCCAAGTTCAAGTGCAAAAAGTTTGCAAGCTGCAAAGGTCCATTTATGGACTCAAGCAGGCATCTCGATCTTAGATTATAAGATTTGATACCACAATCAAGTCTTATGATTTTGAGCAGAATGTTGATGAGCCTTGTGTATACAAGCGTGACATTGACGGGAAGGTGGTTTTTCTTATTTTATATGTCAATGATATTTTACTCATTGGGAATGATGTAAGGATATTATCAGACTTGAAAACCTGGCTAGCTAATCAATTCCAAATGAAAGATTTGAGAGATGCCAGTTATATTCTTGGGATTCAGATACTTCGGGATCGCAAGAAACGACTGTTAGCTATGTCTCAGGCATCCTATATCGACAAGATCATTGTGCGATTTGGGATGTAGAATTCCAAGAAAGGTAATATGCCTTATCGGCATGGAATTCATTTGTCAAAGGAACAGTTTTCTAAGACACCTCAAGTTGTTGAGGAAATGAGACATATCCCATACGCCTCAGTAGTTGGTAGTCTCATGCATGCTATGTTATGCACGAGGCCGGACATCTATTTTACAGTGGGAGTAGTCAGTAGGTTTCAGTCAAACCCAAGATTGGATCAATGGGTGGCTATGAAACATATTTTCAAGTATCTTAAGAGAACGAGAGATTATATGCTTGTGTATTCCGGTGAGGGTATAACCATAAGGGGATATACAGACTCTGATTTTCAAACATATGTCGATTCTAGGAAATCTACATCTAGATCAGTGTTCACCCTATATGGTGGGGCCATAGTATGGCAGAGTATAAAGCAATCTTGTATTGCTGACTCCACCATGGAGGCTGAATATGTAGCAGCTTGTGAAGTAGCTAAGGAAGGAGTCTGGCTCCGTAAATTCTTGGGAGATCTGGAAGTTGTTCCATATATGGATAGACCACTCACACTCTATTGCGATAATAGTGGTGCGGTGGAAAACTCCAAAGAACCAAGAAGCCACAATAGAGGAAAGCATATAGAGAGGAAATATCATCTCATCAGGGAGATAGTGCAGAGAGGAGACGTTACTGTCATAAAGATTGCATCCACAGAGAACCTGGCTGATCCGTTTACAAAGACCTTGCCGGCTAAAGTTTTTGAAGGTCACCTAGATGGTCTAGGATTACGTGACATGTCCCATTTACTCTAGTGCAAGTGGGAGATTGTTGGAATATATGCCCTAAAGCTACATGTGATGTAAACAGTTTTATGTGTTTTGAAATAAAACGATGCATTATTCATTTATCAAATTATTTGTTTAATTTTTGCATATTATATATCATCTTAAATACCCTAGATTACTTGTGTACCTTCAGACGTAGTGTATGAGTGTCATACAAGTTGGACAATTATGACCCATAGCATCATTATTTGTACATAACTTTGTGTTGTTATACAAATTAACTATGTGACAAAGGAAATTGATCTTTTATCATTTGTAATTAGATTACCGGGATATATAAATTATAAAAATCCATATGATTAGTTCCTGATTGAGATGATATGAGATAGTATCAATCCACGAAGTTTTAATCATTAAAACATCCATAGTTGGAGTATTATCGAGATTGGACATCGATAATGCGGAATAGACTAGTATTACACTTGTGCGTGTTATGGGAGCATAACGACATAGTTCTCATATATTTGTGTATTGGATAATCATGCAAGTGTAATAGGAGGTTGTGTTTACCGATGGTATGGAAACAGCTTCGCTCTGGATAGACCCCTCGGAATTCCATTGGTAGTATGACTATATGTCTATGGAAGTCTGAATCAGGGTAGGTATATTTGGTCTTAACCTGAGACTTGCACCGTAATAATTGCGACAATCAATATACTTTGGTTTTGGTCATCCAGGGATTTAACCGGTTCTGTGTACGCCTCTTCTGGGTATATTGAGAATCGTAGTGTATTGGGTGTGATGTCAAGATGGAAGTATCACTTCAGTCATAGTGAAGATGATGATCACGTAGGATACGGAACTGGTGCTCTTATATGCTGCAGCTATCGGGATATTATGACTAGGTCATGTTTATCCAATTATGGAGACTAGTTACCACAGATCTAACATGTGCTTCATACGGGGCAGACACAATTCCAGCCCCAGGCCTAGCACGTGACATCTGATATTGGATCGCAATACGCAATACTACATATACTACGCCTGATATAGATTACATATTCCTTTAAGAATATTTCTGGAGAATTGGGCAGGCACGGTGCTTTGCTAGAAGCCAACCATGTCTTGTAAATCGGTAAAAATGTAGTACTAGGTACGTACGTGTTCGGATAGTCCGACGACCAGATTTACTGCCAACATATCCAGGGATCTCATGGGTCGCTTCCCGAAGATTCACCGATGACGTATGACTCGCACATAATTAATCTGGGATTAATTATTAAGAGAGAGAAAATTAATCTAGGATTAATTACCGAGATATTTTATCTGGGATAAATTATTATTTAAAGAGAGAGAGCGATTAATTTGGAATTAATCGATAAAATAATATATTCGATATATTATACGAAATTGGATTTTAATTCGGGCGAACGAGTTAATTTAGAATTAATTCGCTAGCGACGTGAATAGTAATTTTACTTGGCATAATTATTTAATTAAATTTGATTTAATTACGTCGCAACGGAAAATTCGTTAATTCGGAATTAGTGAACCCGTGCCCGGGAGTGTTTGCGGGCCCACTCGCATTTCGAATTAAGTGTGGCCCACAAGTCACATCACGCGTCACATCACCTGTCACTTTAAGTGATGGAAGTCAATTCACCTTTTGGTGATTGACAACCAGTCACTATTCATGATGGTGGTGGTTGTGGGCAATAATTGCAATTTTGCCTCCAAAATTGTTTTAAGTTTTTTTCTAAGAGCTTTTACCTTTTTTGGTTAGGATTTTTGGTATATGTTTTTAGAAAACAAAAAACAAAAACCAACACAAAACTTGCTCTCCTCTCTCTCTCCCTCATATTCGGCCAAGGCCATTTTCCTCTCAAAGTTATTGGCTTTGTCGAGAACTACAACAAGCAAAGGAGAAAAATTGTGGCAATTTTTCAAGGGTGCTAGCACATCAATGGAGTCTAACAAAGGTGATAAGGAAATCCATTCATGAGCATGTAATTCGTTCTCAAAGCTTGGAGCTTGAAGATCATCCATGGAGCACAAATGGAGGTTGATCGAAAATCAAAGGAGCACAAAGATGGGCATTGCCGTGAGCTTCAAGGGAGCAAGAAAATTTTTGTGTTCTTCGCATCACAAATCCGTTCATTGTAAGTATGATTCCGCCACACTTCTAAATTGTATTCACATCATTTTCATTGCTTAATTGATCTTGGGACTATAGTAGAAACCCAAACAATATACAAGAGGATTTAAGTCTGAAGTTAGTAATCTTAAATAGTCCATAGAGAGCAAACAAAACGGGTACTTTGTTTGTGGTTTATCTATAGCTGCGGTCCATTCTATATTTGAATGGTGATTTTGATCTGGATCGTCTATGTAAAGACATGAGAATGGAGGCACCTTGTATAATGCGATCATATAGGACTGAACCCAGATGGAAATGACATTCTTATAATATCTGTTAAGCTAAGAAAGTCATTTCAATCTACTAGATGGTCATATATGGAATAATCTTAATCCTGAGTGTACTACGAACTCCTGCATGGCAGGCTGTGTCCTTTGATTTACAAAGGTGAGGTTGATGTAGCAGTCCCGACCAATAGCTATGTACTTTGGGGTCACAGTTTGTTTTATAACTGTGAACGTTTTACATAGACATGGAGTTCACTCCTTCTTGCGAGAAGTAGATGAGTATCTTTGTTAAGGGTTGATTCGGTACTTGAACGATTTGAGCACTCAAGTCTCTCTATTACGAATAGAAAGATTAAAATTCATAATAGTTATGAATGAATCGTTCATTAGAGAATCAATGTTACTTAAGGTAAAAATAATTAGAGGGGTATAACGGACATTATGACCCGGCTCTAATTATGAGATACTCGTGAAGGGTCAATTCGTATGTAATGACTATATCGATGGACATCGACTTGGTTCGGCTTAATATATCATCTGCGGCAACGAGAGTTCAACTACGGGTTCTTAGTGGAATAACCCGGAGTTAATAATTCATAATATTTAATTAAGAGCTTAATTAATATTTCGAGATTATTGGAGCTCGGAACCATAGGTCCATTTTGTCCCCATGCTAGCTCGATTTACTATAGCGGATTTAGTATAATTGGATAGTCCAATTATATGCTCATATATGTATAAATATTATTAATATGATTAATAATATTATTTGTCACACTTGAAACTATATATTAAAAGTTAATGTATGGTATTAATAATTATATGATAATTCTTAAATACAAAATATTAAATTATATATGATATAATTTAATAAGGCTAAGATTGTAAATTCTAAATTATGGGTTTTGGAAACCCTTGAGTTTAATTTAGATATTACATATATTTCAAGGCATTAATCTTTTATTTTTGTAACTCCTTTTCCATTATGGAAAGTGAATAATGATTACAATCAATTGTTATTACATGTTACAAAATTATAAAGAAAATATATGTTATTGCCGAAAATTGAACAAGAATAAAGGGAATGGATTTATTTGTTTTGGAAACAAATAATCCATTGCATTATTATTGGAAGTTATGACTTTCAATATGGTTAATTGCTTATTCAATTTTATAACATCTTTTTAATAATGGTAATTGAATAATTGATGTTACAAAAAATTGAAAAACCCTAGCCCTGGCCGATTTTTGAATTGATGGGAGGGGAATGGTTGTTTTGGTTTTGGAAACAATTTGACCTAAGCATATAAAGAAAAATTGATTTTCTTTTTACTCTCTCTCATTCTTTGGAACCCTAGCCACCTTCTTCATCTTCACCATTCTCTCAAAAGTTGAGGATCTCCATTGAAGAACAAAAAGAAGAAAAACAAATATTTTGTGTGACAAAATCTCTAAACCGTTTAGGGATTTATTTTGTGAGTGTAGCCCACACTACTTTCCATTGGTTGTGAGACATAGCTCGGAAGACCTTGTGGCGTTGAACCAAAATCAATATTCTCCTCTTCTCTATCTCACGGCAGTGGGACTATTTTATTGTCCATTAGCGTGAATCATATAATTGATTCGGGGCTCGGTTTGTTTCGTTTTAATTCGGGATTTTGGGAAACACCTAGGTAACCTTTTAGGGCTGTATTGTGGTTGTATTTTGAGTGAAAAATCAGACCTAAAACATCCTTGCAGTTCACGCAAATTAGAGGCTGATTTGTGTGCAGTTCCGTTGTGTAACAGGTCCAAAATAGTCCATTATTTCACTGCAGTTCGGGGGCTGTTCGGGGACTGTTTCAGGGGCATTCTGGTGGTGAAATCTTGTCCAAAACAGAACTAAAATTTCAGTATACCCACTGGTTACATTCGCCCAAAGGAAGGGGAAAGCAGAAAAAAATTTCAAGTCCGATCCGTGTGCCTAATCGCTTCCGCTGCGCGAGGAAAGCGTTTCCTACAATAATCACATGGTCCTATGGTATAATGATAGCGTATGGAAGGTCGTCGGGAAGTAGTGCGATATAGTTGATGAAGTAGAGTTGGTTATAAGAATGTAGTCAGTTGAAAGTTGGTGGCTTAAGAAAATAACATGAAAATCCTATGACTTGTGGTAGGATATTTAGTATCAAGAATTTCAAGCCTAAACAGATTCTAGAATTCTAATTCTAACGAGGATTCGAGGATGAATCCTATTTTAGGGGGGATGGGAGAAAATGTAACACCCCGATAATCCCGATGACTACTATATTATAGATGGAATAATACATGATATGAATCATATTCAAGTGTGTATGAGCTTGTGATATTGCTTTATGGACATTCGGTAAATCCTTTGCAGTTCCGATACAAAATTTATTTTCGGTAACTCTTCGAACAATCCTTAATATTTGGGCTATAACGTTTTCATACGATCTCCAATTTTATGAATTTTATATCATCAGAAAGCTAAAACCAAGTCCTACATCCTCTGAGTTGGACATATTTCCAAATTCGAATCAGAATAAGGTCAAACATTATGATTTTCGTAGCTACTATAGTAAAATTCGGGAATAAACTAGAATTGATTAATGTGGTAAATTTTGGGCCACTCATTTGCAAAAAAAAAATCATCAATTGCACTATAATAGAAAACATTATTCATCATCTTCTATTTCCCTTGAAGGCACGAATTTGGTCTCCAAAATAGCCTCAATTTCTTCTTTTCTCATGCCAAATGGTGAAGGAAAATTGATGATTTCAAGTTCTTTTCAAGCAAGTAAGCTTCTTTTTCTTCTTCTTTCATTTAATCTTGAGTTCTGGGAATAAATCTTCTTCCCCCAAATTCACACATGGAAGAATCCTATAATCCATTTCTTTATTTTAGCTTTGATTAAGTGGCTAGTATACATAATTGAGCATTTCATGATAGTATAAGAATGGAAGTAGCATTATTTTATGAAATGCCCAAATTTTTCCCAACTTTAAGTCTTGGCCGAATTATGTATGTAATGAAGGGTTGAGCTTCTAAAATCTCTGAGTGAATGTTTTTCTTTCAAAGTTATATTTACTTATATTTTTTTGATTTAAGAATTATTTTTAAACAAATAGGGTGATAGCCAAGTTATTTCCAGTTATTTTATAAAAGAGCATGTTTTAAGATGTTTTGATTTTAAAAGTATGTTTCTTACGAATTTTGAAGGAATATGGGAAAACCCCACCTCAGATGTAATTTATGGAATTGACATATATAACATGTGCACATATAGATCAAGACTAGGGGGACGGCGATACGTAACGCCCCTAGATCCTAGATTCAGGGCTAAGGGGACGGCGAGACGTAATGCCTCTTTACCCTAGATTTAGGATCATGATGATAGCATGGATCAGCACGTCTGGCTCTAGTTCAGTGGCTTGGGGGACGATGAGATGTAACGCCCCCAGACCATTAGTTTAGGTGGAGGGACGACGATATGTAATGCCCTTATGTGTCATATTTTCAGTGACAGATTTTCTGAGACTGATTTTCAAATATATGATTTACAAATACAACAATTTTACCAAAGAGATTTGAATGAGCAGTTTTATGAAAGACTTTCAGCATAATTGTTTTAAAGAAAGAGTTTCTAGAAAAGTTTCACAAAATAAGATTGGTTTTCAGATACGAAAGAACCTTCAGAAAATATCAGCTTTCCTCGAGACGATTTTGATTTCAGGAAAATGAATTTTTCATAAAGTATTTCAGTTTCCGATTTAAACTGTCCACTCACTAGGTCCTTCAAACAATCTACCCCCCACTCCCATTATTTCTGTTTTACAGTTTTACCCAAAGGACGATCTCGAGAGGATGGATACTGATGGTTGTCACTAGAGTGTTAAGTCCACCAGGTCAAGTTAGAGATATAGTTTAGTCATAATCAAAGTAAAGTCATGTATCATAGTCAAGATTGTGGGTAAAATGAGTTACAATGTCAATGACAGAGTATAAGTGTATTGTTATTGAGTACATACTTATAAGTATTAAGTTGCATTTCATGTTATTAAGCTGGATGATGGTCCTTATGCATGAGTTTGTGATTGAAATGAGATTAGTAGTGATGATCATAGTTAGAACGTCAGAGGCTCAGGGGGATAGGTCGGCCTATTCCCTGCCAATAACATCTCCGGGATATGGATGTTATAAGTCTACATTTAGATTACATGAGACAATGGTCTCGATCATCTAGCGGTTGATTAAATAAAAAGTCTTCATCACATTCATTATCAGAAAAAATGGCCAACAACCTAAATGAAAACCCACCTAACCGAGATGAAAATCAAGTTGATTAATTAGAACATGTCTTAGTATAAATATAATTCGACTCAATTTTTTTTCCCTTTTCTTTAAAGGATAAAGCTAAAATTTGGCTGCAGAACCTTAGGCCAGGATCCATCAGAACATATGATGATTTGCAAGAGCAATTTCTGAAAAAATTCTTTTACTTGCCGATATATATGTTAATGTACCGAAAGAAATTATGGAAGACGTGTTATTACAAGTCGATAAATTCATATATCTTTCGGATTTTATTGTCTTGGAAACATAACATATTGCGGATAATTATAAGCCAATTCCTATAAACTTGGTCGTCCATTTTGAGCAACAGCTAATGCCTTAATTAATTGCAGGAATGGAATCATGAATTTATCATTTGGCGATATGACGTTGGAGCTTACTTTTTTAACATAAGCAAATAACCATACGATGAGGAGTGAAACCGATAGCAAATTGACCCAATTTTGGAGGAACATATTCATTATCTGACCTTATCGAAATTTGTACAGCTAATTTTCTTGAATCAAGTATAAAATTAGATTCGAATGTTTCTAATGATTTTTCTTTACTTGATTCTACACAGGTATTGGAAGACTGATGAGCGGAAATATATCATTATTTACCACCCCATTTACTTAATATTTTGTATAGTTTCTCGAGTTTTGTGAATGTTTTGATGTGTTTTAATTTATTTTACAGATAAAATAAAATCGGGACTTAATGGAATCAATCAGGATGAAATGTGGAACAAATAAGGGAAAAACTAGACATGAAATTTTGATTTTGGAGATTGGAAACTTGAAATGGCGTTCTAACGAAGTGCAATTTCGGAAATTCCAACTTTGAGCAATTGTCGTATTTTGGCCATAACCTTTTACTCCGATATCAGATTGAGGTGCTTCAAGTTCCAGATTAAATAAGACTCAAAGATCTACAACTTTGAAGTTCAAAATAATTTCAAAATTTGAAGTATCCATTACAGAAATTGATATAACATTCGGAACTGTGTTATGTGTAATTATTTAAGTCATTTTCAAAATAAAAAATAAAAATAAATAAAAATTATCAAACTTCCACCAAACATGCTTGCATGTTTGGTGGAGGATTTGGTGCCATGTTTGGTGGAACAATTGGTGGAGAAATTGGTGGACGCCTTTAGATTTGCCTATAAATACAAGCTAAACTTTGTAAATTTTTCATGCTTTCTTTGGAGGAATTTCTCCACGAAAACCTAAAGGAAAGTGTCTTGTGTATTTATTTAAGTTTTCTTGTATTTTCTTTTTATTTAATTAATAAAATTTTGTTTGTTTTCATTTACAACATGAGTAGGTAATCTCATTCTGCTAGGGTGAAAATGTGAGACTTTTAATATAATAAATTAGATTAATCTCCCTTATTTTAATTAAAATTTGGATTAATTAGTTACCGCCTATATGGTCGGTTTAGGTGACAACCTTATTTACCGCCTATATGGTCAGTTTTACATTTCAGACGTAGTTTCCGCCTATATGGTCGGTTTAGGTAATAACCTTGTTACCGCCTATATGGTCGGTTGGATTTAATTGAGACAAACAGAATTATCGCCTTTATGGTCTGGTTAAATATAATTAATTAATCGGTAAACATTGACAATAAGGGAGATTTCTAATTTTGAAATATTAAAAGTGGATCTTATAACCCCAGTATTTTTTTCATTATTGTCATTTAATTTTTATTTATCTCCAAGTTATTTTTTATGATGTTTTGTTTATTTAAGTGTTTAGTAATCATAAGTATGTTTTGTAACTAAACATATTTGTTAGGGATATGCCCTATACCCAACTTGTGGATGGGTTATATGTACATGTATTTGTAATATTTTCATAATTAATAAAATGGAAATCTTTATATACATGTCTTACATAACTTATATGAATCATCAACACTGTAATAAAGCCCTTGGAGTAATAAGACAATGGCTTCCACGCCTTATGAGAATCATTACTCTTAAATGTTCCTAGTCATAGTTTTGTGAATAATCTTGACGTTCACAAAGCGGAGAGACTAGCATGATGATATGATCCGCCCTTAAGTGGGGTAGCCGATCTCATAGGCTACTAGCGGAGATCCGTCCGCTTGGTGTGTCACATGGATGCATGAGTTGCTCGTGTCTGTGAGAAGTTTTCATATGAAGTGTTTATCCCACGTGTCTGTGAGAACTTTCATGTATCGATTATATGACTAGTCCTTAGACTTGAGGTCTTTACAATCTTATGTGTGGATCAAATAACTTTGATATTCTCATTCCCCGGTTCCAAAGATCTGGTCATAAGGGTATGATTGGGTCATTTGTTGAAACACATGAAGTTTGTAAAGATACAACAGATAATCGCCACTCTCTCGGATAATATTTTCTTATAAGAGTAGTATTCCAGTTCGTGGGTTGATATGTGTGATCAATGCTTGAGACTGTGGCCAGATGGGAAGAATCATGTGAGATTCTTGGGTTAGCACGATTCATGACACTATCAACATCATACCTTTGACAATATGGTAGACACTTTATGTACCCTAGGTCAATAGGTGGGGATACAATGAGGCGAGGGACCGTATCACATGTAAATCGCATACAGAATGGGTATATATATCTTTCCTTCTCATTTGGGGGCTTTGGCATGTTGCTAGATGTCAACCTTGGTCATTGAAATCGAAGGATAATTTATGTTCGATTAAATTATCACGATTCATTTCATGTCTAACTTGAGGGGAACCCAAAAGGTCACACACAACAAAGTCGAAATCAATGGTTAACAGTGCACAATACATATTTAACAGCATATATGATTGCTGTAGGAATTGTTCATAAATGGTTTAATGTGTTTAATTATTGAACAGATCATTTATGAGGTTCCATAGTGGCTTAGGGATTGGTGAATGACGATAGGGGCACTTTGGGAATTGGAATAAATATATATATATATATTTACTATTCACGTGAATAGTAATTGTTTTTTAATTTTGTATTCGTTTTGAATTCCAATTCGGCCCAAACTCTTATTAGGGTTTTATAATCTCATTAAACCACTAAATTATGATCCAATGGCTAAGATTAAATGGACTTTTATCTCACATCGGATTCTTAATTAATTTTATTGTCTTTGGAGCACTATATAAACCCAAAGAATTATTCACAAATTTTTGCACCAAACCTTTCAAATCTTGGGTTTATATAAGTGAGCAACTCTAAATTTTTAAGAGTAAGCCACTGATTTTGAGGATCCTTAAGTCTAATTGACTAGAGGAACCTCGAGTTAAAAGTTTTGAGGTATTTACCTAGGCTAGCACCAAGGGAAAAATACCCGTGCACTCAAGGCGTAGTCTTGCCGTTGAGTTTTGGCTTAGGTGTGTGCATCTTTGGAGGCCACACACTTGGGTGGCTCTTTGGAACATGGAAGAGCTTGCTGAGTTCGAGAAAAGCTTGTAGATTGGAGGGAGGACTGGAGGAGTCTACGGTTCAAGTAAGTCTTTTTCTTTCTTTATTTTAATTAGAGTTCTTATGATAGTTAGCATGTTTAGGTTTATGTTCTTTGCATGTTTTATGAGTTTTATGCTTAGAATATATAGTAACATGCCTAGGCTTGTAGAATAATAAAAAAAAATGGTTCTTGGGCAAAGGGAAAGCGGCATCATATTTTAATAATTTTGATTTTCCGCTGTGCACTCGTGGCCGCTTCCCACATTGATATCAGAGCGCCATTTTTGTTTTGATTAGGTCTCACTTATTTGAAGTCGAAATTGGGTGTTTAAAAGCTCGTTGGAAAGCTAATACCCTGAAATTAATTTTAGGCACAAGTTTTGCATGATTTGGTTAAGATTTTAATTATGAAATTGCATTTAACGTTCACGCATCTGCAGAAAAATGTGAATAGTAAATTTATTTGAATAAAATAAAATGCAATATCATAATTAAATATTAATCAAAGTTATTTAATGCCTAAAATAATTCCAACATATTAAAACTCATATGCTTGATAATTCTTTGTATGATTATAATTGGCATGATTATTTTAGGGTGCAAGCATCTAGAGACTTTCTAAGAAATAGAGAGTGTATTGCTTATCCCTTAGCTAAGTAATTATTATGTGATGAACTTAGAGATTTATTACCTTTAAGGCTAATAAATATAAATCACTTGTTTATAATAAAAGACATTATAAAAGATACAAGTGGGGTGGGACCAAGGCGTTAATAAAACTTTCCAAACTAAAGTTAATTTAACCAAAGGTATTACTAGAGTTAGATAATGATTTGGGGTCTTCCTTCACTCACTACTTTTTTATAGCCAAAAGGAAAAGCTGTGAAGACATCTAGATAATCATTTACTCAAAGCTTACCTTAAAGCATATTTAAAGTGTTTGACTATTGTTTATTCCTGTCACCAAGGCGATAAGAGCCTAAGAGGTAAGGGTATTTAAGAGAGTTTGCTCCACCCTCCCTCTGGGGAATTTTCAATGGAGGAATCCATTTGACAGTTATTCACTTAAACTTGCTAAAATCCTCAATAATAATTTAAGTCTAAAATTTGCCTCCCATTGTAAAGTATAGACCCAAAGGGCTTAAACCGTATTGGCAGGACTAGGCTTTACCAGACTGACCAATACCAATTTGTTCCTAAATCGTACTATTGACAATGGTTTGACTTTTCTGAGTCATAAGACGCAGCGACCCTTAGGCGCGGTCTTATAACTTAGTGTCAAAGATTGGGTGTCCACAAGGACTAGCATAAGCTATGGCATGTTTGATTGCCCAACCCAATGATCAAGGAATTGTGATTTATATCATAAATGGTTGGGAACCTACCTAATTATCGTATTTTATAATGACCGGCCCTAGTCGGAGTTATGAAATGATGATAACGGGATCTTTGCCCACAAGAATCCATCATATTGGGGTTGATACAATTTGCTTAAAATTTTAAAAAAATTGAGTGGGAGCAAATTTATAATATTAAAAGCCTATGTTATTATGAAACATTAATGAAAAACATATTCCTAATTTTAACATTCTCTCTTAACAGGTGGGTTAAAATATTTCACAAACATTCAAATGGCAAACAGAGTATCAATTCATTCCATCCTTGATGAGCATAGGCTCGAAGGGGACAACTACAATGACTGGTTTAGAAATCTTAAAATTGTCTTACGACAAGAAAATATTTTATATGTTCTTCAAAGACCGTTTCCCCTTGAACCCTCAGAAGATGCTGACCAAAATACATTTGATGCTTGGAAGAAACACATCGATGATGATGAGCAAGAAGTTTGCATAATGCTTGGCTCTATGTCGGACGAACTTCAGAAAGCTGACGAAGATATGGATACTCAAACCATCATTTTTCACTTGAAGGAGTTGTATGCAACTTCCATTCATACAGTGAGATTCCAAGTGTCATGTGCCTTATTCCAAACAAGGTATAAGGAAGGATCTTTAAGTGGACATGTGCTTAAGATGATTGGCCACATTGAAAAATTAGCCAACCTCGGGTTCATCATGGATCATGAGATATGTCAGGATCTAATTCTTCAGTCCTTACCAAAATAATTCTCTAACTTTATTATGCAGTTTCATCTGTCTGATAAAGAAGCTACTTTAGCAGAATTGCACAATCTGATAAAGCAAGCAGAGAAGGACTTGAAACCGGAGCTTAAAACCTATGTCATGCTTACGGGTACGGACCTGAAGCCACGAGGCCAAAAGAAATTAAGGGCATGCCAAGGCTCCAGATCACCTAAAGCCCAATGGTAAGGTGGAGAAGAAAAATGGAAATGGGAAATGTTTCTTTTGTGGAAAGAAAGGTCATTGGAAGAAAGACTGCAGATCCTTTAAAGCCAAAGAAGCTAGAGAAGCCCAAGAGGCCAAGAAGCCCAATGCTTCAGGTATGTTGTATATGATTGAACTATATTCTCAAAACTCTGAACCTTCTACTTGGGTGCTTGACACCAGTTGTGAGACTCACTTGTGTAACAATGTGCAGGGCCCGAGAAACAGTAGGAGACTCCATCATGGGGAGGTTAACTTACGCATGGGTAATTGAGCAAAACTGGCTGCATTATTCGTGGGGACTTATTCATTAGTTTTACCGAATGGTTTAGTTTTAGACTTAGAAGATTGTGTTTATGTACATTCTCTAGTAAAGAACATCATTTCAATTTCTTCTTTATGTAATAAATGTTTTTCATGCCCTATAAGTTGTAATGAATGGTATTTTGAATAATGGTATCTATATCTTACAAACTAACAACGAATGTTCAACCTCTAATATATACAATGTTAACTCGAATAATCTCAATGACTCACTTCTAGGGCACAGTCGGTTAGGTCATATCGATGAAACAAGATTAACTAAGCTACATAAGGATGGGTATTTCAGACCCTTCAAATATGAACATTATAGAACTTGTGAGTCTTGTTTACTTAGTAAAATGACCAAATTACCATTCAAAGGTAAATGACAGCGTGCAACAGAGACATTAGAACTCATACATGCGGATGTATGCGGACCAATGTCAATCACCGCTAGAGGTGGATTCTCCTACTTAATTACCTTTATCGATGATCACTCGCGATATGGTATGTGTACCTTATGCGGTACAAATCTGAAGCCTTTGAGAAATTCAAAGACTTCAAAGCTGAATTAGAAAACCAGCTTAATAAAAGGATTAAGTCACTAAGGTCTGACCGAGGTGGTGAATACTTAAGCAACAAATTTCAAGATTACTTTAGAGAAAATGACATTGTTTCCCAATGGACTCCTCCAGGAAATCCACAGCATAATGGGGTCTCCGAAAGAAAAATCGGACATTATTAGATATGGTCTGATCAATGATGCCAGGCACGGATCTACCTCTTTCATTTTGGGGTCTTGCTTTATAAACTGCAACACTACTACTAAACCAAGTTCCTTCCAAGAGTGTTAGTCAAACACCATATGAGTTATGGTCTGGGAAACGTCCTAGTCTTAGTTATCTAAGAGTTTGGGGATGTGACGCATATGTCAAGCTCACACAAACTAACAAATTGGATGATAGGGCAGTTAATGTAAGTTTGTAGGATATGCATTGAACTCAAGAGCATACGTGTTCTACATCCCAAATGAACAAAGAACATTTGTCTCACGAAATGCTAAATTTCTAGAGAATGAATTCCTTCTCAAGAATATAGTGGGAGTAGACTTGACCTCGATGAGGTACGAGAAGAACAAACTAACATAGAACTAAACCCCAGGCCCCTCAAAAGGGCAGCGACAGAACAACCACAAGGTTATGAACTCAGAAGGTCTAGTAGGGAAATGACATGAGCCTGAAAGATATGGTTTTCATATTGATGAGGAACATGATCAGGTCATTGATAATGACGATCCCACCAGTTATGAAAAAGCAATGTGTGACATTGATTCAGTCAAGTGGCTTGAGGCCATGAAATCCAAAATAGACTCTCTGTATCATAATCAAGTGTGGGACTTGGTAGATGCACCTGAAGGGATAAAACCAATAGGCTGCAAGTGAATTTACAAGCGTAAAACTAATGCAGAAGGCAACAGCCAAACCTATAAGGCTAGGTTGGTGGCGAAAGGTTATAGACAAATCTAAGGAATTGACTATGAAGAAACCTTCTCGCCTGTTGCAATGATAAAGTCCATTCGAATTTTACTGGCACTAGCTGCACAATTTGATTATGAGATTTGGCATATGGATGTCAAAACAACTTTCCTTAATAGGAACATCCTAGAGGAAGTCTATATGACACAACCTGAGGAGTTTGCATCTAAGGATGATCATAATAAAGTATGCAAGCTTAAAAGATCCATTTATGGACTCAAACAAGCCTCCAAAAGTTGGAATATACGATTTGATGAGACAATCAAAGAATTTGACTTCATCAAAAATGTAGACGAGCCTAGTGTTTACAGGAAAAGTAGTGGAAGTGATGTTGTATTTCTTGTATTATATGTCGATGACATATTAATCATCGGGAATGATATTCCCATGATGCAAGCCACCAAGCAATGATTATCTCAGAATTTCTCCATGAAAGATTTGGGAGAAGCAACCTCCATCCTCGGCATTAAGATCTATCGTGATAGATCTAAGAGGTTGTTAGGACTTTCTCAATCTACGTACATAGATAAAGTTTTGAAGAGATTCAAAATGGAAGATTCCAAAAGAGGTAATTTACCTAGTTGTCATGGAATCAAATTATCTAAGGAGCAATGTCCACATACTTCTTCAGATAGAGAGCGTATGAGTATGATCCCTTATGGTTCAGAAATAGGATCGATCATGTACGCCATGCTATGTACAAGACCTGATGTCTCTTATGCTCTTAGCATAACGAGCAGGTATCAGGCAAATCCTGGTGAGCAACACTGGGCAGCTATCAAAACAATCCTCAAGTATCTGAGAAGAACTAATGATGTGTTTTTGACATACGAAGATTGTTCTGAGATGAAAGTCATTGGTTACTGTGATACGAGCTTTCAAACCGACAGGGATGACAGCAGATCGCAAACAGGATATCTGTTTACTTTGAATGGCGGTGTTGTCAGTTGGAAAAGCTCAAAGCAGTCAACTACAGCGGACTCCACCACTGAAGTCAAGTATATTGCAGCATCTGAGATTCATACTAGTTTGCTATAGTGCAAGTGGGAGATTGTTAGAGATATACCCTATACCCAACTTATGGATGGGCTATATGTACATGTATTTGTAATATTTTCATTAATTAATAAAATGGAAATCTTTATTATATGTGTCTTACATAACTTATATGAATCATCAACACTGTAATAAAGCCCTTGTAGTAATAAGATGATGGCTTCCAAGCCTTATGAGAATCATTACTCTTAAATTTTCCTAGTCATAGTTTTGTGAATAATTGGGCGTTCACAAAACGGAGAGACAAGCATGATGATATGATCTACCCTTAAGTGGGGTAGCCGATCTCATAGGCTACTAGCGGAGATCTGTCCGCTTGTTGTGTCACTGACCGGTGCGTAATCACATGCGTATAACGCAAGCGCACGTATCGTTCAAGTAGTATAAAAAGTATCAATCCCATGAGGACTTAATACAATTTTATGAGGTCAAATGATTAATAGTATCTAATAGGTTGTTTGATAGATTTGAAAATGTGACGATTCTAAATTAAAAAATAAGTAAATAAAATTGTTCGAAAGTAGGTTTAAGAAAATTCAATATTAAAAACTATCTAGGGTTGTGATTTCTTCTAATATCATTTTAAAGATGAAATGGTTATCTTATAGTTGGGTAAAATATTGATTTATTAACCTGGAACACTAAATTATGTAAAAGCCTCTTCTGATGGTCAACTACAAATATCCAGTATAACCCATTGAACCATATGTCTATGTCAACCAAATTACCTGGATTTATTAAGATTAAGTTCCAATTATGGCTACCCCCGCCCGACAGGTATATTCATATCCTGTAAGGAAATCTATTAAAGGTTATCTATCCTCAAGGAAGATCGTGGGCTATTGAGTCTAAGGTTTTAAACTTAAAATCCCTATGTCTAGTTCATTTTAAGTTTACCAGTTCAATTTTATTAATGGCCAGTTAATAAAAAGCATTAATATTAAGACTCAATAAATAAACCTTTATATTACCCAATTATAATTTAACCCCATATAAACCGGTGATATTGGATTTCATCACAACCCCAGATAACTGGCTTAGTTACGACACATATTTACAAGTAGTAAAAAAATAAAAGACATAAAGTAAAATACTAAAAATTAAATACTGAAAAGTAAATTGTTGAAAAGTAAATAAAGTAAAAAGTAAAAAGTAAAAAGTAAAAAAAAAAAAAAAGTAAATTACTGAAAAGTAAATTGCTGAAATTAAATAAAGTAAAAGTACAATAAAAGAAAATGCTGGTGTTAGAGGATCAACTTTTATTTCTACTATTTTAGATATCTCCATTAATATAATATATTAATTTTGCGTGATAATTACCAACCAGCCATATAGGCGGTATCCTGATTAAGTCAAATTAATAATTAATTACCAACCGACCAACCAAGCGGTATCCATACTTAGTCAGGTTAAAACCAATTTATAATTAATTTCCAACCGGCCAATATAGCGGTATCATCATTAAGTCAGGTTTTAAATAGTTATATTTTATATTTAAGGGAGATTAATCTAGATAGCAATAATAAAAGCTTTACCTTTTACCCCAGCAAGGGGGAGTTACCTCCTCATTGCTTGAAAAATAAAAACTGCAAAAGTAAAGAAAGAAAATGTTTGTGCGTAAAAGTAAATTGCGGAAAGTAAAAACTGAAAAGTAAAGAAAAGAAAGTGCGAAAGCGGAAATTAATTACTGGAAGCTGTAAATAAACAAACAAGATACAATCTTCTTATTTATTCATTAGGAATTTCAAAGAAGAAATTATGAATTTTACAAATGAAATGGCTTGGTATTTATAGGCAAAATTTTGCCTCCATCAAATCATCCATCAAATTCTTCACCAAATCCATTATTAATTTCTCCACCAAATCCATTATTAATTGCTCCACTAATTTCTTATCATGTTTGGTGGTGATTTGATAATTTTTATAATTTATTTATTAATTTACTTTTGCTTTGAAAATGATTGAAAATGACTTCAATAATTATACACAACACACTTCTGGATGGTTCATCAATGTCGATCATGACATCTTCAGAATTCGAAATTATTTTGTGTTTCAAAGTTGTAGATCTTCGAGTCTTCTTTAATCTGGCACTTGAATCAGCTCAATCCGATATCGGAGTAAAACGTTATGCCTAAACCTACGACAGATGTGCAAAACTGAAATTTCCAAAACTGTACTTTGTCAAAAACGCCCTTTCAAGTTTCCAATCTCCAAAATTAAAATATCAAGTCCAATAAGTGCCCTTATTTGACCCATATTTCGTCATAAATGATTTCATTGAGACCCGATATTATTTTATCTGCAAAATAAACTAAAACACATCAAAACGTTCATCAAACCCGAGAAACTAAACAAAATATTAAGTTAAAGGGGTGGTAAATATTGCTATATTTTCCGCTCATCACACCCCCAAACCTAACATTTTGCTAGTCCTCGAGCAAAACAATAAAAAAAAAAATTAAACTAAGCCAATTTCGTAGGGATCACGGTTGCATTTAGCGTATGCAACAAGCCTTTAAACCCCTACGTGTCCTTAGTGGACAAGTTGCAGTCTCCTGAGGGTTTACAGCAATGATACCCACAAACATTTTACAAAAGTAAAAAGGTAGTAAAACTAATGCACACAAAAGAAAAAAGACAAGACAAAATAGAATAAAGAAAGTTAGTGATTAATCAGGTGAAACTTCTACTCCAAGTTACTAGTTGTTTTGTTTCTTTCTAAATTACCGAATAAGTAAATTCTCCGATTATATTTACCACTCTCCATATACACAGCCAACAAAATATTAAACAACTAATTTTTACCCACAATAGTCATAAGTGCAGTTGAGAAGAGAGTAATATTTTTGTCCTGAAGTTTTATCAGAATTCACACCTTTTTTTAGCAATGGAATAATTTTTCTCATTTTTTTTTTATTTTTTCCTATAGTTTTATTTATATACAATACCTTCCATTTATGTAACGAGCTTTGGGCCGGTGGCTCCCAAACCAGTTGGCTTTAGGGCACCAGGTGTTAAGACACCCTACAGACTTAATTACTCAGACTTCAGATATATATATTTTTGCAGCATCTTTGATCCATGTAGCGAGCTTTGGGCCAGTGACTCCCAAACCAATTGGCTTTAGGGAACTAGGTGTTAAAACACCCTTACAACTTAATAACTCGGATCTCATAAGTTTTTTTTTTTTTTTTTTTTTACTCCATCACTTTTTGAGATGCTTCCTCCAATTAAACTAGAGCACTGAATATTACAAACTTTTCAATTTTAGCTCATGTCCGTATGTTGCTATGTATATTGATAATACCTGCTAACTGAGCATATGATGATCCATTTTAATCAGTATTATGGAGAATTCACAAATTAAATAATTCAAAAGGAAATAAACAAAAATTAACTTGTTTCGAAATAGGTTTGAGATACATCTCAGGACTGGAAACTCCTTACTCAGCTATCTCTTACTAATTTCACCTATTTAGTAAAAACACAAACACAAAATATTTTTGTAATTTTTGAAAAATTTTCAATTTTTTTTTTTTTTCAAAAAATTTTGTACTAAAAAATAAAAACAACACACAACTAAAAAGAAGATATTAATCAACTAATTCCCTCCCCCAAACCTAAATGAGACATTGTCCCCAATGTCTTAAATGGTAGAAGAAGAGTTTAGAAGATAATACCTGATTAGCTGAAATTCTACAGGAAATTAAAGGTTAAGATCCAGATTAATCCGACGCCTCTTACCACAATCGTCCTCGGACCAATTTATCTTTGAAATGATAGGGTCAACTTGTGGTTCATAGGCTAAGAGTTGGTCTATTAGATCCGGAGCAGTTCTGGCAGTAAAGAGGAGTTCTTTCAAAGGTTTTTGTCACGAACCCATTTCTTCGGGCATCATCAAGAAACACAAAAAGAAAATCATAAAATCCATCAACGTTAAATAGCCCAATTGGTTTCTGGTGTATGTTCAAGTTCGCCCAAGATAGCACTATAAAAATTTCCTCCAATATGCCCAAGCCACCTGGCAAAGCAATAAAAGCATCAGCACGGTTAATCATTTCTATCAGTCATTCAGACATATCTGGCATGATCAATTCCTCTCCGTTTGATGGTTCAATAAGATTTGCTTCTGCCAAGGGTTTTGGGATGATTCCCAAAACATGACTGCCTCCCTCATGTACAGCCTTTGAAACGATCCCCATTAGTCCACGATTGCCTCCGCCATATACTAAGTGCATATTTCTTGCAGCGAAGACTCGACCCAATTCTTCTGCTGCTTCTACGTATTGTGGTTTAGTACCAACACTACTACCGCAAAACACACAGATGTTTTCAACTCGTCTTCTTGAAGTGGCTTCCATGTTTTACTCTGGATGTCTTCAAAAGTGCAATGATGAGTTGAATTTATAACACCTGAAAAGGGTGAGTAAAATAATAGCACTAGTACCTGCCAAATGACAATTATTAGTTAAATAGTAAAATAAATCGTGACATTCAAAAAGGTCTGGATCATGTCGGATAAAGTACAACAAAACAAATTACAATTATTAGGAAAAGACAAAAAGATATAATATTTACAAGAAAAGTTACGGCTTGATTGACGTCTATGCGTCAGGAACAAGCTTCCCATCCAATTTTCTTATAAATTGGCAAACATGGTCTTTTTTAGTCAGATTCCCAAGACTTAACTGTTGTCTTTCATTTTGAAATTGTGTATGTAATTTGCGAATGGCTATGTGTACATATCCACTGGGATGCGTCTCAAGAGTCGAAGATATATTATCTACAGACTCTTTACTCAAGCCATCCCTAATGAATTTAATTTTGTCTTCGCGATTATCAGACACCATTCTTAAAGAACGACAACAAGTATTGCAATTCCAGCGTGCACATTTGTAACAAACACCCATTT
Organism: Zanthoxylum bungeanum; assembly: GCA_019454045.1. Classification (NCBI taxonomy): domain Eukaryota; kingdom Viridiplantae; phylum Streptophyta; class Magnoliopsida; order Sapindales; family Rutaceae; genus Zanthoxylum; species Zanthoxylum bungeanum. Next base: position 189,295 of record SKCR01035450.1, on the reverse strand, counting down.
GTTTAGCTCTACGTTTCTTTGCATATGTGCTTCTTCCAAAACCAGGAAGATGTGAAATAAATGAGTCAGAAAACTCACCTGCCAATCGGACGCTTGCTTCAATTACCCAACGAATGTCATTAGGAACACCATGGATTGTTAGTAGTCTCATCTGTTCCAAGCGAGCTTTGTAAACTTTCATCAGAGATTTTTGAGGGAGAGAAAGAAAATTGCTTGTGAAGATTTGCAAGAGCTTCTTCCATCTTGAAATGTCTTAATATGTAAAAACTAAACACACCAAATTAAATCACACCAAATCACAATATATACAAAAATTGCATGGGTTGCCTCTCTGCGAGCTCTAAGTTTATAGTCGTCAGCTAGACGTGACTTCTCGAACGTTAGGCTGGATCTGAAAGTGTGACACTTTCTTTTTGTCACTCAAATGATTCTCCCCAGTAGTGCTTGACACGCTGACTGTTAACCTTGAATGTGTTGTTGGTATTGGGATCCAGTAACTCAACAGATCCATAAGGTAAAACTTGAGTGATCACAAATGGACCTGACCACCTAGATTTTAACTTTCCAGGGAAAAGTTTCAACCTCGAGTTGTACAACAATACCTGCTGTCTTGGTTCCAACTGTCTGTGCACTATTTTTCTGTTATGCCATTTCTTTGTCTTTTCTTTGTATAATCTGGCATTCTCATAAGCCTGTAGACGAAACTCCTCCAATTTGTTGAGTTGATGAAGTCGTTTCTCCCCTGCAGCTTGTGAATCAAGATTCAACTTCTTCAGTGCCTAGTACGCCTTGTGTTCAAGCTCAACTGACAGATGGCATGCTTTCCCAAACACCAATCGATATGGGGACATACCAATGGGTGTCTTGTAGGTTGTTCGGTAGGCCCATAATGCATCATCTAGTTTTGTTGACCAGTCTCTCTTTGTTGATCCAACAGTTCTCTCCAAGATTCTTTTGATCTCTCTGTTTGAAACCTCAACCTGTCCATTTGACTGTGGATGGTAAGTAGTGGCAACCTTGTGAGTAACTCCGTATTTGGATAGAAGTGCATCAAAGTATTTGTTGTAGAAATATGAGCCACCATCACTGATGATTGCACGAGGTGTTCCGAACCGAGTGAAAATATTCTTTTTCAGGAATTTGATCACCACTTTTGAATCATTGGATGGCAGTGCAATTGCTTCAACCCATTTGGAGACGTAGTCTACAGCAACCAGGATGTACATGTTTCCGAATGATGGAACAAAGGGTCCCATGAAATCTATACCCCACACATCGAATATTTCCACTTCCAGAATATTTTGCAATGGTCCTTCGTTTCTCCTAGAAATATCCCCCGTTCTCTGGCACCTGTCACATTGAAAAGCAAAAAGATAAGCATCTTTAAAAAAAGTGGGCCAGAACAAACCTGATTAGAGAACTTTTGTTGCAGTTTTATTTCCGCTGAAGTGTCCGCCATATGGTGATGAATGAAAGTGCTGCAAAACACTGTTGACCTCCTCATGTGGAACACATCGTCTCAATAATTGATCAGCACACCGTTTGAACATGTACGGTTCATCCCAGACATAGTGCTTGACTTCTTTGAAGAACTTCTTTCGTTGCTGAGTTGTCCATTCCAACAGCCATTTTCCTGACACAATGTAGTTGACATAGTCAGCATACCAAAGGAATTCCTGTTGTTTCATGGCAAACAGCTGTTAATCTGGAAAAGTTTCTTTGATTGTCAGTTCTTTGCCAGCTGTTTCTCTATTCTCGATCCTCGATAAGTGATCTGCCACCTGGTTTTCTGCCCCTCTCTTGTCTCAAATCTCCACGTCAAATTCTTGTAGAAGAAGTATCCAATAGATCAATCTGGGTTTGGAATCTTTCTTCGTGATCAGATATTTGATTGCTGAATGATCTGTGTAGACCACCACTTTGGGACCCAGCAGATATAAGCGAAATTTGTCAAAAGCGTACACAACTGCGAGCAACTCTTTTTGGTGGCTGTGTAGTTGAGTTGAGCTTCATTTAGAGTTCTGCTGGAATAATAAATGGTGTGGAAAATCTTTGCTTTACATTGTCCCAAAACTGCACCTACAGCAAAATCACTAGCATCGCACATCACTTCAAATGGAATGGTCCAGTGTGGTGCTACAATGATGGGGGTAGAAACCAGCTTCTGTTTTAAGATCTCAAAAGCTTCCTGGCATTCTTTGGTGAAGTTTAAAGGCACATCCTTCTCCAGAAGATTGCAAAGAGGTTTTTCAATTTTGGAAAAATCTTTGATAAATCTCCTGTAAAAACCTGCATGTCCAAGAAAACTTCGAATACCTTTTACTGATGTTGGTGGAGGTAGTTTTTCAATTGTCTCTATCTTTGATTTGTCTACCTCAATCCCCTTTTGTGAGATCCGGTGTCCAAGAACAATGCCTTCATGTACCATGAAGTGACATTTCTCCCAGTTGAGTACCATGTTTGTATCTTCGCACCTTTGTAACACCTGTTCCAGATTTTGCAAGCAATGGTCAAAAGAATCTCCAAACACATAAAATTCATCCATGAATACCTCCATACTCTGCTCCAGTATGTTTGAGAATATGACCATCATGCAACGCTGAAAAGTAGGGGGAGCATTACATAATCCAAATGGCATCCTGCAGAAAGCAAAAGTACCATAGGGACATGTAAATGTGGTTTTCTCCTAATCTTCTGGGGCGATGGAAATTTGATTGTACCCTGAATATCCGTCAAGAAAGTAATAGAATTCATGTCCCGCCAATCTGTCTAACATCTGGTCAATGAATGGTAGCGGAAAATGGTCATTTCTCGTGGCTTTATTCAACTTTCTCTAGTCCATGCATACTCTCCATCTAGTCACCGTTCTTGTTGGAATCAGCTTGTTCTTTTCATTGGTAACCACAGTAATTCCTCCTTTCTTCGGCATACACTGCATAGGACTTACCCAACTGCTGTCTGAGATGGGGTAAATGATGCCAGCATCCAACCATTTGATGATTTCGTTCTTCATGACTTCCTTCATGATTGGATTGAGTCTCCGTTGATGTTCCACTGTGGGTTTGTACTCATCGTTCATCAGGATCTTATGCATGCAAAATGATGGACTAATGCCTAGAATGTCTGCTATAGTCCAGCCAATGGCTTTCTTATGCTCTCGTAATACTCTCAGTAGCTTTTCTTCCTGCTCCAATGTTAGTGAAGAAGAAATAATAACAGGTAATTCAGAAGAGTTTCCAAGAAATGCATATCTGAGATTACTCGGAAGTAACTTCAGCTCCAACTGTGGTGGTTCTTCAATCAAGGGCTTGATCCGGTCTTTCTTTGGCAGTTCCAAGCTTTCAACTGGTGGTGTTGCTTTGAATCGGAATGGTTTGTCAAGGTAGTTGATACATTCCAGGATTAACTGGTCTGATAATGATCGTGGTAAGAAGCATCGGATAAATCTAGATCTTAACCCTTAATTTTCTTTCTAGATGTAGAATTTCAGTTAACCAGGTTTTGTCTTCTAAACTCTTCTTCTTCTTTTTAAGACATTTTGAACAATGTCTCAATTAGGTTTGAGGTTGGGTAATATTTGACTAGTATCTTGTATTTATTTTTTATTGTGTTGTTTTTATTTGATTTTTAGTCAAAATTTTTCAAAAATTCAAAAAATTATTAAAAAAAAATTTATTTTTTGTTTTTTTAATTGACTAATCAGGTGGAAATTAGTGTTTGAGATAGCTGTGTAAGGAATTTCTACTTCTGAGACGTATCTCAACCTATTTCGTAACAAGTGAATTTTTGTTTATTTCCTTTTGAATTATTTAATTTGTGAATTCTCCATAATACTAACAAAATTAGATCTTCATATGCTCAGGTGACAAGTATTATCAACATGCATGGTAACATACGACCATGACTTGTAAGTGAAAATTTTGTAATATTCAGTGCTCTAGTTTAGTTGGAGGAAGCATCTAAAAAAATCAATGGAAAAAAAAACATCTGAGATCCGAGTAATTAAGTCTGTATGGGTGTTTTAATACCTAGTGCCCTAAAACAAACTGGTTTAGGAGTCACTGGCCCAAAGCTCGCTACCTTGATTAAAGATGTTATGCGAAAAAAAGAGAAAAAAACACATCTGAGATCTGAGTAATTAAGTCCGTAGGGGTGTCTTAACACCTAGTGTCCTAAAACCAACTGGTTTGGGAGTCACTGGCCCAAAGCTCGCTACATGGATCAAAGATGTTATGAAAAAAAAGATATCTGAAATCCGAGTAAATAAGTCATTAAGGGTGTCTTAACACCTAGCGCCCTAAAGCCAACTGGCTTGGGAGTCACTGACCTAAAGCTCCATACATGGATGGAAGATATTGTATATAAATAAATAAAAAATCCATTGCCAAAAAAAAGGTGTGAATTCTGATATAACTTTAGAAGAACAATATTACTCTCTTTTCAACTACACTTATGAATATTGTGGGCACAATGATTTAATTAATACCTTATTGCTTGTGTATATGAAGAATGGTAAAATTAATCGGAAAATTTACTTATTTGGTAATTTAGAAAGAAAGAAAACAACTACTTACTTAGATAAGAAGTTTTACTTGTTTAGTCACTAACTCTTTATTCATTTTTCTCTTGTCTTTTTGTTTTTGTGTGCATTAAATTAACGTTTGTGGGTATCGTCACTGTAAGCCCTCGCGAGACTACAACGCGTCCACTAGGGACACCTAGGGGTTTAAAGGCTTGTTGCATACGATAAATGTAACCGTGGTCCGTACATAAGTGGCTTAGTTTAATTAATTGTTTGTTGCATTTTATTTTGTTATTTTGCTCGAGGACTAGCAAAATGTTAGGTTTGGGGGTGTGATGAGCGGAAAATTTATCATTATTTACCGCCCCTTTTACTTAATATTTTGTATAGTTTCTCGAGTTTTATGAACGTTTTGATGTGTTTTAGTTTATTTTACAGATAAAATAAAATCAGGACTAAATGGAATCAATCAAGATGAAATATGGAACAAATAAGGGCAAAAACTGGACTTGACATTTTGATTTTGGAGTTTGGAAACTTGAAATGGCGTTCTAACGAAGTGCAATTTCGGAAATTCCAAATTTGCATAATTGTCATATTTTGGCCATAACTTTTTTCTCCGTTATCGGATTGAGATAATTCAAGTTCCAGATTAAAGAAGACTCAAAGATCTACAACTTTGAAGTTCAAAATAATTTCAAATTCTGAAGTTTCCATGACCGAGATTGATAAAACATTCGGAAGTGTGTTATGTGTAATTATTTAAGTCATATTCAAAATAAAAAAATAAATAAAAAAATAAAAATTGTCAAACTTCCACCAAACGTGCTTGCATGTTTGGTTGAGGATTTGGTGCCATGTTTGGTGCCATATTTGGTGCCATGTTTGGTGGAGCATTTGGTGGAGAAATTAGTGGAAGCCTTTAGATTTGCCTATAAATACCAATCTAAACTTTGTAAATTTTTCATGCTTTCTTTGGAGGAATTTCTCCATGAAAACCTAAAGGAAAGTGTCTTGTATATTTATTTAAGTTTTCTTGTATTTTCTTTTTATTCAATTAATAAAATTTTGTGTTATTTCATTTACAACATGAGTAGGTAATCTCATTCTGCTGGGGTGAAAATGTGAGACTTTTATTATAATAAATTTGATTAATCTCCTTTATTTTAATTAAAATTTGGATTAATTAGTTACCAACTATATGGTCGGTTTAGGTGACAATCTTATCTACTGTCTATATGGTCGGTTTTACATTTCAGACGTAGTTTCCGCCTATATGGTCGGTTTAGGTAATAACCTTGTTACCGCCTATATGGTCGGTTTTGATTTAATGAGACAAATGAAATTACCTCCTTTATGTTCTGGTTAAATATAATTAATTAATCGGTAAACATTGACAATAAGGGAGATTTCTTATTTTGAAATATTAAAAGTGGATCCTCTAACACCCAATATTTTCTTTCATTATTGTAATTTTATTTTTATTTATCTCCACGTTATTTTTATGATGTTTTATTTATTTAAGTGTTTAGTAATCCTAAGTATGTTTTGTAACTAAACATATTATTTAGGGGTGTGATGAATTCCAATATTACCGGTTTATAAGGGGTTATTTTATGTCTTGGGTAATATAAAGGTTTATTTATCAAGTCTTAAGTTTAATGCTTCTTGTTAACTGGCCATTAATAAGATTGATGTGGTAAACTTAAAATAAACTTGACGAAGGAATTTTAGGTTTCAGCCTTAGACTTAGACGACGCATGCTGTCCCGGGCTCGCGGCCTGGTTGGGAGTACGGAATAGTCCGGGGGACTAAACCAGAGAATAATGGAGTCTCCACCTGGTGTGAACCAGGAAAATGAGATTTAAGGCCGCACTCACCCCTCGCAAGGGAAGACCTCAAACCGTCGGGTTCGGAATGGTCCCTTACTTATGTCACTTGTAATGAAAGGATTTATGTAATAATTTAATCAAGTTTAAGTAACACTTATTTCCAAGAGTATCATGATTCTAAATTCACATGCATACATCAACAAGTTCATCTAAATTTACATGTAACACATATCCGAATTTGCATACAGCCTATTAGCATGTAATCTATGTCTCAATTTGCATACATAAAGATTAACATATGGCAAGCATACAAGTTAATAAACACATTATACTCATAAATGTGGGGAATGCAGATGAACGACACCTACACAATTTTGCATAATGCATAGAAACAATCAGGTTCATCATACGAAGGAATAGCTACTAGGGACAATTATGTACGAAATCTGACGAAAATAACTCAGTTCAGTGGGCGCGCGTTCGTGTAGCGTTCGAGACCGCGTTCGAACGGATCCTGACCTGATGCATGAAACACTAAGAAGATACGTGCACGTTCGCGTAGCGTTTGATAACGCGTTCGAATGGTAAACAGAAGGTTCGCGTTCGTATAGCGTTCGAGAACGCATTCGAACTGAACCAGACCTGATGCATGATGAAATTAAGAAAGTACGTGCACGTTCGCGTAGCGTTTGTAAACACGTTCGAATGGTAAATAGAAGGTTCGCGTTCGTTTGGCATTCGAGAACGCGTTCGAACGGAACCAGACCTGATGCATGATGAAAAACAAAAGTGCGTGCGCGTTCGCGTAGCGTTTGTAAACGCGTTCGAACGGTAAACAGAAGGTTTGCGTTCGTATAGCGTTCGAGAACGCGTTCGATCGGACCCAGACCTGATGCATGCAATACATTCATAGGCATACAAATCCACAATGTGGGACCTCACGTATCCGATTGAACTCATCTCACACCAAACCGGATATACACCAACCGGCGCGGCGAAGCATCGTGGAAAAGGATTTTAACCCCTCCAAATAGGGGACCTTTAATCCGACTTACTAAGCCCATGCGCTCGATCACATCATGCATACAAAGAATAAAGAAACAATAATACCAAACTTAGTATGCCTGATTGAACGTATCTTGCATTCAACCGAACAACACAATCACCGGCGCGGAAAAGCATCGTGGTAAAGGGTTTTAACCCCTTCAAATAGGGGACCTTTCATCGCACTTACTAAGCCCATGCGCTCGATTGAATCATGCATACAAAGAATAAAGAAAAATAATACCAAGCTTAGTATGCCCGATTGAACGTATCTTGCATTCAACCGAACACACATCAACCGACGGCAAAGCATCGTGGTAAAGGGTTTTAACCCCTCCAAATATGGGACCTTTCATCGAACTTACTAAGCCCATGCGCTCGATTGAATCATGCATAAATAAGCATCATGCAGAATTCAAGTGACGAAAAATAAATAAATCAAAGCAACACAACACAAAAGAGGGTGCCGTTTACTCAAGCGGTACGTGGAGTTGTATCCCGAGTACAGATCATACTACCGTCCATTCGGAATCGGCTATAAAATTTATGTTCGGGTTTCCATCCGATATACCGCGAGAGTTGACACATCTCTCATTTTATTCCAAAGCCACAACATACAACATCTCATAATTCATGCATATTTATCTACTCAAGGGCCACAACATGCATTTCAACATAACAATCATGCAAGCAATACTCAATAAATAATACAAATAAAACAGAAAACGAGTGTGGAAAATACCCTCAGGTCTAAACTTTTTGCCAACTTTCAGGCTTGCGTTTCACGGACGTCGGAAGGGTAAGGCTCCTCAACTTCTCCGGTTCACTGGTTTAGCGTCCTAGCTCACTGTTTTGCTGTTTTTCTGCTGTTCGGTCTCCATTCTGCTGCTGTTCAGCCTCTGTTTTTCTGTTCACTGTTCAGGTCACTTGTTTTGACGTTTCAACGGACTGTTCCGAGTGTTTTTTGTGGGTTTTTAGTGTAGTCTTGTGTGATTATTTTAAGGATTATGAATGCAATTTTTATGTTACTATTTTGAGGATTTTATGGACTGTTTTAAGAGGATTTGGCAGCTATTTTAGGGGTGTATTTTCGGTGATGTGTGGGGAGTTTATGGAGGTGGTTTTCAGTGGTGGTTATGGGCTGTATTGGTGGTTGTAATGGCTGTTAAATTTTGGCAATGGAGAGGATGGAGGATAGTGGTATTCTCGGCCAAAGAATGAGAGATGAAGAGAAGAGTTTTGTTTGTGCTTCTTGCTATTGCCGTGAGTGGCTAGGGTTCTTGGTGTTGTGATTTTCGTGTAAGTCTTGTGTATGAGCTAGGGGAGTGCATGTCTTGGTTAGGGGTTGTTTATATAGAGAAAGGTTAGGGCTACTCCTTGTCTCACAAGGAAGGGATTTTGGCATTAAAAGGAGGCTTTGATTTGGTATTCAACAAGGAAAGGATTAGATTGAGGGGGGACAAATCTTGGCTAGATTAGGAATACAAAATATTTAATTTGTTATGATTGATTTTAATTAGGCATGATATTTGTTAAGTTTTGTATATGACTTAATTAATATTTTGTTTAATTACATTATCTAATTAATATTTAATTTAATTTCCATGTTTTTAAATGTGTTTTATTAATTGGGATGTGTTTTATGGGCTTTGGGGTGCTAATTGGGATGGGGTGCGAGGCTAGCAGCAAAACCAGAAATACCGACGCCGTTCGAACGCCCATTCGAACGCTACATGAACGCCCGCAATCTGCCTGACGTTCGAACGAAGTAATGAACGCAGCACTAACGAAGACAGTGAACTTACGAAATGAATCTGATGACGTACTTATTCTGAATTTCCCCTTCCGACCTCCGTTTCCCGCAATATCCTTAACTAAAAAGGTAGTGCCTCCAACTGAGACTCATCATCGGGTTTCACATGCGGAAATGCAATGCCTACAGTCTCCCCCACTTTGATGGGACTTGTGCAGTGTGTGACTTTGAACAATCCTATCAAAGTTATGCAATGCATTTTCACTTACCTGGCTCGGCTGCTGCCTCGAGCTGAGTTGGTGCTGCAGTGGACCTCGATCCTGGGACTCATCCCAAAAACTGCAACCGACAACGGGGGCACCTCAACCCATCACCACTGAAAATAGGGACCTCGCCCTCGAACTGATGATGTAGTGGGCACCTCGACCCTGGGCACCTCGACCTTGGGCACCTCGACCCGGAACTACAACTGACAACGGGGGCACCTCGACCCAACACCGCTGACAATAGGGACCTCACCCTCGAACTGATGATGTAGTGGGCACCTCGACCCTGGCACCTCGACCCGGAACTACAACTGACAACGGGGGCACCTCGACCCAACACCGCTGACAATAGGGACCTCGCCCTCGAATTGATGATGTAGTGGGCCACCTCGACCCGGAACTACAACTGACAACGGGGGCACCTCGACCCAACACCACTGACAATAGGGGCCTCGCCCTCGAGCTGATATGGGCCTCGCCCCCAAGCCGACATGATATGGGCCTCCCCAAGCTGATATGGGCCTCGCCCCATGGGACTCGTCCCCAAAAACTGAAATTGCGCTGACGCTGTTTGGCTCATTTCCGCCGCTTTCTCCTTTCTTCGAACCTGCGAACACAAAACAAAAAACAAACACGAAGAGAATGCAATGTTACGTGTATGCATGAATGCTTTTCTTATTCCGTTGGGTTAGGTCTTCTGCCAATTCCCGTGGTGACTGCTTGGTCTTCTCTCCCTCAGGCAAAGTATTGTTTCAATCTGTCTACGTTGATCGGCTCGGAGAACTCGTTCCCCTCCAGGTCTGATAGCTTTACTGCTCCATTTCCCATTACTTTCTGCACTATGTAAGGTCCTTCCCAGTTAGGTCTGAACTTTCCTCTTGGATCTGTCGTCGACGGCCTTGATTGCTTAAGTACCAAATCACCCTTTCTGATTTTGGTGGGGCGTACTTTCTTGTTGAATGCTCGGGCTAGTCTCTTCTGATATAACTGCATGTGATACAAAGTTTTCGTTCTCTTCTTATCCAATAGTGCTAACTAGTCAAACCCTCTGTGCGGCCCACTCATGTTCTGGTAATTCTGCCTCTGCTAGTATCCTCATGGACTGTATTTCCACTTCTACTGGCAATATTGCTTCCATTCCATAGACCAAAGAGTAAGGTGTGGCCCCTGTTGTTGTTCTTACTGATATTCTATACCCCACAAAGCATACGGTAATTTCTCGGCCCAATCTCTGCAATTTTCTGTCATCTTGGCTAAAATTGTCTTTATAGTCTTGTTGGCTGCCTCAACTGCCCCATTTGCATGCGGCCTGTACGGTGATGACTTGTGGTGGCCTATCTCGTACCTCTGTAACATTGCCTTCGTCTCTCCTTGAAACTGAACCCCGTTGTCTGTCACTACATGATGCGGCATACCATACCGACAAATGAGGTTATGAGCTATAAACTTTGCCATCTGTTTTGCTGTAACATTACGGAATGATTCGGCTTCCACCCACTTCGAGATTAATCCACTGCCACTACTATGAAGCGATGCCCATTCGATGCATTCGGTCGAATTTCCCCAATCATATCAATCCCCCATGCTGAGAAAGGCCATGGCTCTGACAACCCGTGCAACTCTGTGTGGCGGCAAGTGATTCAAATTACCATGTGCTTGACAGTCATGACAGTGCTTCACCATCTTCGCACAGTCTGTTCCATGGTTGACCAATAAAAACCTTGTCTCACTATCTTGCGGGACAGATTCAACCCGTTCATGTGCGGACCACATACCCCGGCGTGTATTTCTTCCATTACATGGTGAGCTCTTCTTTTTTTCTCAAACACTTCAACTAAATACCGTTTGCTTGCCTCTTGTACAGTTCCCATTTCAAAGTCACATACTGGGAAGCTAACTTCTGAATGGCTATTATGTCTTTTCTGCTTCTGCCCTTTCCGGGAGTTCACCATGTTCCAGATACCTCTGAATGTCATAATACCAAGGTTTACCGTCGTCGACCTCAACTTTCAGAATCTTTCTATCTCATAAACAGGTCTACTTGCTGTTGTCAGTATCAACGGTCTCATCACTAACTTTTCTGGATTTTCCCAAGTTGTTGTGAGCGTAGCCAATGCATCTGCCATCTGATTCTCTTCTCTCTCGGTAAGTGATGAAACTTACACTCGGGGATAACCTGTGCCAGCTTTCTGAGGTGAAAGAGGTAAGGTTTCAACCGTTCTTCTTTCAATTCTCATTCTCCTCGCATCTGCTGGACCACTAACATAGAGTCTCCGTAGACTTCCACACTTCCGGCCTTCAAGGCTATCAATGCTGTCAAACCAAAAGCACATGCTTCATACTCGGCCATGTTATTAGTCACTCTGAATGTCAACCTCTTGGCCAAAGGTAAAGTCTCTCCCTCGGGGGTCACTATCACGATCCCAATTCCGGCTCCCTTATAATTCACTGCTCCGTCAAAATACATCTTCCATCTCTAAACGTTATTGCTTGGATCTCAAAGTCTGGAAATTCAAACTTATATTGATCCCCCTCAACAGGTTGCAATGCCATAAACTCTGCTACTGCTCGCCCTTTGATCACTTTGGAGGTGAGATACTCAATGTCAAACTCTGTCAGCAATACCAACCATCTGCCTAATTTTCCTACTAGTGAAGGCACCAAATGAAGATACTTCAGAGGATTCTCCTTTGCCACTACCTGGATCTTGTATGACTGGAAGTAATGTCGCAACTTTCTGGAAGCCCATACCACGGCAAGACAGATCTTCTATACTTCCTGATACCGAGCCTCATACTGGAGCATCTTCTAACTCAGATAATAGACTGCATGTTCTACCCCTGTCTCATCAGCCTGTACCATCATTGCCCCCAGTGCTTCTGATTCTATAGCCAAATACAATATCAAAGGTCTGCCCGGTCTCGGAGGTTTCAATACAGGAGGCTTTACCAAGTACTCTCTGATTTTGTCGAAGGCTGTCTGACACTGTTCATTCCATCTCACTGGCTGATCTTTTTTCAACAGTTTGAAGATAGGCTCACATACTGATGTCAACTTGGCGATGAACCGACTGATGTACTGAATCTTTCCCAAGAATGCTTTGACTTCTTTTTCTGTCTTCGGTGCAGGCATTTCTGTGATTGCCTTGATCTTCTCGGAGTCTACCTCTATTCCGCCCATTCCCACTGTATGACCAAGCAATTTCCCTGATGTCACCCCAAATACACATTTCTTGGGATTAAGCTGCAGGTTGTATCTGTCAACTCTCTGAATGAACCTTTCCAGTGCTTCAATATGCCCAACTTTTGTCTCTGATTTCACCATCATGTCATCCACATACACCTCAATCTCTTTGTGCATAAAGTCATGGAAAAATGTAGTGGCCATCCGTTGATAAGTAGCTCCTGCGTTCTTGAGCCCAAACGACATTACCTTGTAACAAGTAACCACCCCACTCAGTAACAAATGCAGTCTTGTGTTTGTCTTCTTCAGCCATGAGAACCTGATTGTAACCTGAAAATCCATATGCAAATGAATACATAGTAGATAAAGCCGCACTATCAACCAGAACATCTATATGTGGCAGAGGAAAATCATCTTTCGGACAAGCCTTGTTGAGATCTCTGTAGTCTACACACATTCTGACTTCCCATCTTCTTCGGCACCGGTACTATGTTATCCAACCACTCAGGATACTTTACTACTTCCAGGAACCCCACATCTATCTGTTTCTTAACCTCCTCTCTGACTTTCTCAGCCCATTCTGGTCTCATCCGTCGGAGTTTCTGTTTTACTTGCCTCATATTTGGATAAGTTGGTATTGTGTGCTGGGTAATGTTTCTGTCTACCCCTAGGCATGTCCTCATAGGACCAAGCAAACACTTTGGAATATCTGACCAACACTTCTTCTAGTTTCTCCCTCTCTTCGGAGGTTACTTCACTCGCAATCGGAATTTCCTTGGGTTCTCAAGTGTACCCAAGTTAAATGCGGTAGTTCTGGCTGAACTGATGTCAAATATGCTTGATTCATGCAGAGTAAATGGAAATGACTCAGGCAAGTAAGCAAAAGAAATGTCTTTATTATTGGATAATGCGGAAGTACATTCAAACAAATCAGGAAGGTAAATGTCTTCATCATCTATAGACACTTCTTCCTCTGCAATCATATCTTCCTCAGGCTTTTCGTCCTCTCCCAGAGTCAGGCTCTCCAACTTCATCAGTTCTTCCTCCCAATTCTCTTCTCCTTTCTTCACAATTTCTTCAATATCATCTCTCTCACTTCAACATATCCTGGAAGATCTCAAACCCAGGTACCACAATTCCATTAACTTCCACAGGTTCAGGCTCCCCTTGATATCCTGAAGCTTTCACAAAACATTCCATCAGTTTCAGGCCCTTTTTCTTGACCTTTGGCTTTTCTTCATCAGACTTGTACCCCAAACCCTTCCGAGTAGTCTGTCCTCTGAAATCTGGTAATTTTGGACCTTTACCCGGCTCAAACTTCATTTCCCATAATCCTAGCCACCCTAGGATCCACCCACTCCTCAAAAGTAGCTAACACCTGAAACCTCGTGAAAGGTTGTATCTCCAAGGCAGCCACGACATTATCTAACTCAGCCCGGATAGTAACAACTTCTCCCTCATATGGGAACTTGATCATCTGATGTAAAGTTGAAGGCACGCCCCCAAGTTTGTGAAACCAAGGCCTTCCCAACAATAAGGCGAAAGTAGCCGGGATGTCCAGTACTGTGAACTCAACCTCATCTTCAATCGGTCCTACTTTGACCATAGCCACAAAGGTACCCTTACAACTCCCCTTTTACTGTCATCATAAGCCTTAATAGTCATACTGGAGGGGTCCAAGTCTGTTGCTTTCATACCTAATCTTGCCAGAATTTTCAGTGGGCACACATTGATGGACGAACCGTCATCCACCATCACACATGAAGTTCTCTTGCCCCTCACCTCGGCCCTGATAAATAGAGGCCTATTATGATTCCTTCCCTCCGCCGGAAGTTCATCCTCAGAAAAAGATATCTGCAAAGCTTCTTTCTGAATGGACCCAACAAACATTGCAGGGTTAGCGTCTTCCGGTACCACAATCTTGCTCAAGGCCTCAACCATAGCCTGCCTATGCTCCCGAGATGCACATAACAGTTCCCATATACTCACTTGTGCTCTAGTCTTCCTCAATTGCCTCAGCACTATATCCCTCTTAGTATGTTCTGCAGTCTCAACCACTTCTCTACCATCCGTCAAAACTTCCTTACCCTTTTCTGACACATCATTGTAAAAACGACCGCTGCGCATCATTCCCCTTACTTCTTCCTCATCACTGCTAGAGAAATCAAGCCAAAAGTTTTTCCCCTGCTCAGTCTCATCTTCACTAGTACTATCCCAGATTCCCAGGCAAAAGGCTTGAGGGTGAAAGGATTTTAGGACAAGGTCTTCAGGGAGGCCATAATTGATCATATAGGCTGGTGGTGGTACAGCACGGTAATTGGGTAAGGGGTTTCTGTGTGTGTCAGGCTGTTCTGTTTCTGGGTCAGGTATTTTCTTGGAATCTATCAGGTCTTGGATTTCATGGCGGAGTCAGGCGCAGTTGTCGGTGTCATGGCCCTTTTGTTGGTGAAAGTGACAGTAAAGGCTTAGGTTATAATATGATGGTAGGGGATTGGGTAATGGTTTGGCTTCCAAGGGTTTTAAGAGCCCTTGCCTCTTCAATTTCTCTAGTACCTTGGACAGGGGCCTTCCCAAGTTGGAAAACTACCGGTTCCGGATAGCGGCAATCTCAGCAGAAACAGGCTTTGTTCCCGATGTTCCCCCAATGGGCCTCATTTTCAGACCATTGAATTTTCTGTTTTCCGCCTCTTCGTCTTCAATGTCCATGACAGTCTCCCTCAACTGCCGAAAGTCTGTAATCATGGAGGTCATCCTCCTCAACTTGCTGTAAATGGAGGGCCTGGTGCCCTTGATAATCATTTTAATCTGGTCCTTCTCCGAGGGCCTAGTCTGCATCTTCAACAACTGACCCCTCCACCGGTCCACATACTCCTTAAAACTCTCCTCCGCTTTCTGTTTAACATTCTCCATATCACGGAGTGACAGATCGATCTCTAGGTCAGTGACATACTGCTTCAGGAAGGCATCCGCCAACTCCCTCCAATCTTCCATCACTTTCTTCTCCAAACTGTGGTACCACACCACGGGAGCTCCCTTGAGCGACATTCCAAACATTTTCTGCATTTGGCGCTGAGACAGGCTAACTGAACTCATGACTGATACAAACTGTCGGAGATGCACCCTTGGATCCCCATTCCCGTTAAACATAGCCATATCAGGCATCTTGAACTGTGCCGGCAACTGTTCCTCGAAAGTCAGTGTGTCACAATCCAGCAAATCCTCATTCTTACCCCTCATCTTGCGGGTAACCGACTCAACCTGATCCCGAAGTTTTCTGTAACTCTGCCTGAGACCCAGATACTCTGCATGCTGCATACTCTGCCATATCATCATCAAAAGTGGGGATATCATCCCCCAACCAATTCGGAGGCTCCTCACGCCTCACATTCTCATAAATTCCCCCAGCACGGGGCACAGCCATACCAGCCACAGCAGTAGTCAAAGCTTGCAACTGTTCAGTGACCTTGGCGAGACTGTTCTCTAACTGATCCATACAGGATACCTCATTACCAGATTCACTCATGACTGTTACTGTTCTTTTAATGAGCCTTGTCCATTCTCTAACCCAAACGGTATCTATGATGTCTTTTTGAGACATAGAGGGTGTTAACATGATGTATGCATGAGGTGCATGAGATGCAGGTAACATATATAACATACTAAATTAAAATTTAAAATTTTCAAACAAATCGGACCGTTATCATTTTAGAAGCTTTCGGGCTAATTGTTATAGGAGTTAACTCATCCCAGTTTAAATGGCCCAATGAGTTCACATATCATGACAAAGAGCCCGAATAAATCCAAATGGTAACGTTCCGGACATAAGCACAAAGTGGCCCATCAACACTTAGAAGTCTTTGGCCCAACCGTCATAAAATACGTTATTGTCCCAGTTTAAAAGGCCCAACAAGCCCATATCTCATGACGAATGGTCCAAATGGATTCAAACGACGATGTTCCCACACACAAGCATAAAAGATAATGCAAACATAAAGTAATAATTTCTACGGAATGGCCCATCAACATTTCAGAAGCTTTGGGCCCAATGGTCATAAGGTACGAACTCGCCCCAGTTTAAATGGCCCAGTAAGTCCGCATTTCTAACAATGGTCCAACTGCATCCAAATGAGGATGATCCACTAGCACATACTCAAGGAAATAATTGTTATTTTAACTATACAAACCCGGTCTATGGGTGGGTTCGTAGGAGTATAGACAAAGGCTCTCGTCGGGGAAGGATGGCCCACAACTAGGTCTCCCCAATCAAGGGTTTGAGCAACCAAGTGAGCGCACCCTTTTTTATACACTAAGGTACGTGCCAATGAACTATGGTGTGTGACGGACTGTCAAATGGATTTCCCGTTGTAGATTCCCCAGAGGGAAGGTGGAGCGAGGCTCACTTAAATACCCAAGCCTCTTAGGCTCTTATCGCTTGGTGTCAGGAATAAACAACGAGTCCTCCAAATTAGTCCACACAATAGGCTACGAGTAGATGGCCATATAGGTGCCTTCACAGCTTTTCCTTCTAGAAAGGTAGTGAATGAAGGAAGACACCAAACCATTACCTAGCCTTAAAATGCCTTTGATTAAACCCCCATTTTATCCACTATATACACGGTCAATTAAAACATAAATCCAAACATTACAAGACAATATTCGGGGCCGATTCTCTATTCCCAGTGGAGTCGCCAGATTGTGGGACACAGGAACTGGACGATGCATGCTGTCCCGGGCTCGCGGCCTGGTTGGGAGTACGGAATAGTCCGGGGGACTAAACCGGAGAATAATGGAGTCGCCACCTGGTGTGAACCAGGAAAATGAGATTTAAGGCCGCACTCACCCCTCGCATGGGAAGACCTCAAACCGTCGGGTTCGGAATGGTCTCTTACTTATGTCACTTGTAATGAAAGGATTTATGTAATAATTTAATCAAGTTTAAGTAACATTTATTTCCAAGAGTATCATGCTTCTAAATTCACATGCATACATCAACAAGTTCATCTAAATTTACATGTAACACATATCCGAATTTGCATACAGCCTATTAGCATATAATCTATGTCTCAATTTTCATACATAAAGATTAACATATGGCAAGCATACAAGTTAATAAACACATTATACTTATACATGTGGGGAATACAGATGAACGACACCTACATAATTTTGAACAATGCATAGAAACAATCAGGTTCATCATACGAAGGAATAGCTACTATGGACAATTATGTACGAAACCTGATGAAAATAACTCAGTTCAGTGGGCGCGCGTTCGTGTAGCGTTCGAGAATGCGTTTGAACGGAGCCTGACCTGATGCATGAAACACTAAGAAGATGCGTGCACGTTCGCATAGCATTTGATAACGCATTCGAACGGTAAACAGAAGGTTCGCGTTCGTATAGCGTTCGAGAACGCGTTCGAACGGAACCAGACCTGATGCATGATGGAACTAAGAAAGTGCGTGCGTGTTCGCGTAGCGTTTGTAAACGTGTTCGAACGGTAAACAGAAGGTTCGCGTTCGTATGGCGTTCGAGAACGCGTTCGAATGGAACCAGACCTGATGCATGATGAAACTAAGAAAGTGTGTGCGCGTTCGCGTAGCGTTTGTAAACGCGTTCGAACGGTAAACAGAAGGTTTGCGTTCGTATAGCGTTCGAGAACGCGTTCGAACGAAACCAGACCTGATGCATGCAATACATTCATAGGCAAACAAATCCACAATGTGGGACCTCACGTATCCGATTGAACTCATCTCACACCCAACCGGATATACACCAACCGGTGCGGCGAAGTATCGTGGTAAAGGATTTTAACCCCTCCAAATAGGGGACCTTTAATCCAACTTACTAAGCTCATGCGCTCGATCGCATTATGCATACAAAGAATAAAGAAACAATAATACCAAACTTAGTATGCCCGATTGAATGTATCTTGCATTCAACCGAACACACATCAACCGGCGCGGCAAAGCATCGTGGTAAAGGGTTTTAACCCCTTCAAATAGGGGACCTTTCATCGAACTTACTAAGCCCATGTGCTCGATTGAATCATGCATAAATAAGCATCATGCAGAATTCAAGTGAAGAAAAATAAATAAATCAAAGCAACACAACACAAAAGAGGGTGCCGTTTACTCAAGTGGTACGTGGAGTTGTATCCCGAGTACAGATCATACTACCGTCCATTCGGAATCGGCTATAAAATTTATGTACGGGTTTCCATCCGATATACCGCGAGAGTTGACATATCTCTCATTTTATTCCAAAGCCACAACATACAACATCTCATAATTCATGCATATTTATCTACTCAAGGGCCACAACATGCATTTCAACATAACAATCATGCAAGCAATACTCAATAATTAATACAAATAAAACAGAAAACGAGTGTGGAAAATACCCTCAGGTCTAAAATTTTTGCCAACTTTCAGGCTTGCGTTTCACGGACGTCGGAAGGGTAAGGCTCCTCAACTTCTCCGGTTCACTGGTTTAGCGTCCTAGCTCACCGTTTTGCTGTTTTGTCTGCTGTTCGGTCTCCGTTCTGCTGCTGTTCAGCCTCTGTTTTTCTGTTCACTGTTCAGGTCACTTGTTTTGACGTTTCAACGGACTGTTCCGAGTGTTTTTTGTGGGTTTTTAGTGTAGTCTTGTGTGATTATTTTAAGGATTATGAATGCAATTTTTATGTTACTATTTTGAGGATTTTAGGGACTGTTTTAAGAGGATTTGGCTGCTATTTTGGGGGTGTATTTTTGGTGATGTGTGGGGAGTTTATGGAGGTGGTTTTCAGTGGTGGTTATGGGCTGTATTGGTGGTTGTAATGGCTGTTAAAATTGGCAATGGAGGGGATGGAGGATAGTGGTATTCTCGGCCAAAGAATGAGAAATGAAGAGAAGAGTTTTGTTTGTGCTTCTTGCTATTGCCGTGAGTGGCTAGGGTTCTTGGTGTTGTGATTTTCGTGTAAGTCTTGTGTATGCGCTAGGGGAGTGCATGTCTTGGTTAGGGGTTGTTTATATAGAGAAAGGTTAGGGCTACTCCTTGTCTCACAAGGAAGGGATTTTGGCATTAAAAGGAGGCTTTGATTTGGTATTCAACAAGGAAAGGATTAGATTGAGGGGGGACAAATCTTGGCTAGATTAGGAATACAAAATATTTAATTTGTTATGATTGATTTTAATTAGGCATGATATTTGTTAAGTTTGGTATATGACTTAATTAATTATTTTGTTTAATTACATTATCTAATTAATATTTAATTTAATTTCCAATGTGTTTTAAATGTGTTTTATTAATTGGGATGTGTTTTATGGGCTTTAGGGTGCTAAGTGGGATGGGGTGCGAGGCTAGCAGCAAAACCAGAAATACCGACGCCGTTCGAACGCCCATTCGAACGCTACATGAACGCCCGCAATCTGCCTGACGTTCGAACGAAGTAACGAACGCAGCACTAACGAAGACAGTGAACTTACGAAATGAATCTGATGACGTACTTATTCTGAATTTCCCCTTCCGACCTCAGTTTCCCGCAATATCCTTAACTAAAAAGGTAGTGCCTCCAACTGAGACTCATCATCGGGTTTCACATGCGGAAATGCAATGCCTACACCCATGATCTTCCTTAAGGATAGATAACCCTTAATAGATTTCCTTCCAGGATAGACATATACCTGTCGGGCGGGGGTTGCCACAATTGGAACTTAATCTTAATGAATTCATGTAACTTAGTTAACATAGACATATGATTAATTGGGTTACACTGGGTATTTTCATCTGACCATCGACAGAGGCTTTTGCATAATTTCATGTTCCAGGTTAGTAAACCAATTTATTGCACAAACATGAGATAACCACTTCATCTTTAAAAGATATTGGAATGATTCACAACCCTAGATAGTTTAATAATATTGATTTTACCTTTAATTCACTTTCACACTATTTTATTTACTTGTTTTTGTTTAAAGTCACCATCCAATCAAACAATCAATATATTAGATACACGTAAACATTTGGCTTTATAAATTAATAGCTTAGGTATTAAGTCCTCGTGGGATCGATATATTTTATACTACTTGAATGATACGTGTGCTTGTGTTATACGTGTGTGATCACATCGATCAAAGTTGATGGAGAGAAACAAAATTTTTAGCAACTATGAACACTGGAAAAAGAAAAACATGAGGAAGTACAAAAATTCGAATTAAAGACTTTGCCAAAAGGATTAAAGTATGCTTTTTTGGAGATGAACAAACTTACCCTATGGTAATATCTTCTACCCTCATAAGTGATCAATAAGGTAAGTTGTTAAAAGTGTTGAGAGAACATAAAATGACAATTGGATGGACTTTAAAACATTTAAAAGACATTAATCCATTGATATACACATACATAATACATTTAAAAGATAATTCCAAGACATATCATCAACCCCAAAGAAGATTAAACCCTCATATGAAAGAAGTGGTAAAAACAGAAGTCCTTAAACTTCTTGACGGAAGCATTATCTACCATATCTCTGATAATAAGTGGGTAAGTCCTACACAAGTTGTTCAAAAAAAGACTGGAATAACTGTTGTAAAAAATGATAATGGAGAGTAAATTCCAACTCCAATACCATCTAGTTAGCGTATGTGCATTGATTATAGAAAACTAAATGACAACACTAGATTAGATAATTTTCATTTACCATTTCTTGACAAAGTTTTAGAAAGAGTAGTATGACATCTCTATTACTGCTTTCTTGAGGTCAGGTTATTATCAACTTCTCATAGCTTTAGAAGACCAAGAAAAGACCACATTCACATGTCTATTTGGTACATTTGCATTTAAGAAAATTCCATTTAGACTTTGTTATGCACCAACAACATTTCCAACTATGCATGTTAATCATATTTAGTGACATGTTTGAACATTGTTTAGAGGTCTTTATCGTTGATATAACTATTTTTGGGAACTCATTTAATAATTGCTTGAATAATTTGGAAAATATTTTTGAAAAGATGTGAAGAAAAATTACTTTTGTTAAACTGGGAAAATGTCATTTCATGATTGATTCATGAATTGTTTTGGGTCACGTTGTGTCATCTAAAGGTATTTAGGTTTACAAGGTAAAAATAAGGATGATCTCTAAATTACCACCACCAAAAACACTCAGAGAAATCTGTTCCTTCTTAGGATTTGTAGGATTTTGTAAGAGGTTCATTAAAAACTTTAGTATCATTCCAGACTATTGTATAACCTCATATTAAAAGATGCAACATTTGAATGGAAAGAAGAATGTCAAAAATCATTTGAAAAGATTATCAATCTCTTACCTTTTGCTCACATCATGTAATCTCCTAATTGGTCTTTGCTTTTTGAGCTAATGTGTGATGCCATTGACTATACAGTTGGCATAGTATTAGAACAAAGAAATGAAGGTCAGCCATATGTAATTTATTACGCAAGTAGAACTTTAAACAGTGCACTAATGAATTACACTACCACAGAAAAAGAACCACTTGCTGTAATATTTGTATTAAATAAATTTCGATCATATTTAATTTATTCATCAACCTTTTTTTATTCTGATCATGTTGTTATTAGATATTTGATGTCTAAACAGGATGCAAAGCCAAAATTACTACGGTTGATTTTGTTGCTTCAAGAGTACAATCTCACAATCAATGACAAGAAATGAGTAGAAAATATAGTTGCAGAACATTTATCGAGACTCACAAATGAGTCATCAATTGACACAACTCCTATCAATGATTCTTTTCCTGGTGATTTTTTATTTTCTATAAATCCAATGCCTGGTATGCTAATATTGTCAATTTTCTTGCAATAGGAAAAATATCTCCAGACTAGAGCCATCAAGACAATAAGAAATTTTTGACTGAAGTCAAAAGATTCAGCTAGGACTATCCATATATGTTCAAGTATTGCCATGATCATATTTTACGATGATGCATACGGGACAATGAGATAAGTAGTGTTATTCAGTTTTGTCATTCAAAAGCATGTGGAGGTCACTTATCGTCTAAAAAAACCGCTGTAAAAATCTTACAGTGTGGATTTTATTAGCCTACCTTAATGTCGTTAAATCTCATTATTGTCATCAAAATCTTTGATTATTGGGGAATAGATTTCATGGGTCCATTTCTATTTGGATTTTTGTTTATTTTAGATGTAGTTGATTACGTCTCAAAATGAGTTGAGGTAATTCATTGTCGAAAAAATGATCACAAAATTGTGATTGAATTTTTAAAGAAAATATTTTAAGTCGATTTGGAATCCCTCGCGCCATGATAAATGATAGAGGTAAATACTTTTGTAATAAGACTTTTGAGTTTTTAATTAAAAAGTATGGAATTACACATAAAGTTTCTACCTCATATAACCCTCATACATCTGGTCAAGTTGAACTAACAAATAGAGAAATCAAACAAATTTTGGAAAAAAGGTCAACCCAAATTATAAATATTGGTCTCTTAGACTGACTGATGCACTTTAGACATACCGAACGACTTTAAAAGTGTCTTTGGGAATGTCTTTTTATCGTCTAGTTTATGAAAAACCTTGTCATTTGCCATAAAATTTGAGCATATGGCTTATTGGGCTATTATAGCATTCAATTCAAACCTTGAAAATGCTAGTGATGAACGTAAACTGCAATTAAATGAACTCGAAGAGTTAAGGAATGATTCATATAAGAATGCGAAAATTCTTAAAGCTAAAACTAAGGCCTTTCATGATAATGGAATTTCACGAAAAATATTTGAAATTGGTCAAAAAGTTTTACTTTATAATTCTCGTCTTCATTTATTTCTTGGAAAATTGAATCCAAATGGAGTGGCCCATTTATTATGAAGCACATTGACCCATATGGAGCTATTGACATTGAGAATCCTAGGGATGGTGATGTATTTAAAGTAAATGGATAATGTCTAAAACCATTTTTGAAGTGTTCAAATTTTCGAGAATCTCTTTTCCTTTCAAACCTCATGTTCTATGATTGATGTATTATAAGCTAATAGTTTCTTTTCTTTTTTTCCTTTTGTGATTGTCTAATTTTTTTTCTTGTGTTTTGTAGCATTTTTCTTTTTATCAGTGTCTTACAACCCGGTTAAATAGCAGATAACGGTACTTCGTGACTCTAAGTTTGTTCTTTCAGTTCTTAAAATTACTGATAGCCTACAATCAAGGCATGAAAGAAACTCTCACAAAACTCAACAATTATTTTTCTTCTCTCCCCAAAATACTCTGATGAAAATTTATAAAGTACACACCGAAAGAATGAGGTTTCTTATGATTAATGGTATTCCTAGTGATATTAATTTGGTAATTAAAGCAAGGGATCACTTGGCAAGTGAGTTATCTGACTCCTTCATTTCTTACATGCTTGGTTTAGGGAAAAGCACCTATAGTAAGAAACGAAGAGCTAAATAATTAGGTTTTTATTATAAATACGCACGCTAGACGTGCAACACTCATTTTCGTTCTTCAGGAATGGTGTCTAACAATCGCGAAGATAAAACTCAATTTATTAGAGATGGTAATGAGGCCCGGGATGCAGCCAATGATGGACGGGCCATCATAGTTCATGTTCCAGAAGGTCCAATCATGAGGTCTTGAGCTAAGAAGATCCAGGAAGCTATGCATGGATTCATACAGAAGATTATATCTGACTATGCCTGCACTTCTACTACATTGAGTATGGGCTTGAAGTTGGATGAACCCAAGATGGTGAATCTTATTCAGACCGTGGAGCAAAGAGATACTTAGGCCCATGTTATTATAGTTATTTGAGAATTGTTATTACTTTATGTAGGGCTTGATATTTGTTTTATTTCGGCCCTTTTATTTATGTTTGAGTGTTTTTCATTTTTATGTTTGGGAATTAGGTTAAGTGTACAAGGGTTTGCACGTGGGGATAGCTTAGCTTAATTATAGCATACGCGCATGTTGGCGTGTGGGTAGTTTCATCTTTTATCCTTTTGGGTTAGGGTTTTGGATGAACCCTCCTTATAAAAGGCTAACTTTTTTGTTATGTTTAATAACCTTTCTTCAATAAAAATTACATCAATTTTCTTGAACATTGAGAAACCCTCAATTTTTTCTCATTGGTTTTGGCTTATCAAAGGTCTGCTAACCCTTTTTGGCGCCCCATTAGCACTCTAGGTTTCTGTTGCTTGTTCTTTAGAGGTTTAGAGTTTTTTTATCTGAATTGTCTTGGCTTTCTTGGGATCGATTTAAGTCTTGTGTGGGTTTGTCTGGCTTTGCTCCAGGCAGGTTCTCATCAGTTGGTATCAGGAGCAAAGGTTCCAAGGTCAGTTCACATATCTGTTCTAATTTTTTTTTTCGTTCATTATATTGTCACGTGTGTTCTTTTCAGCGCTTGTTTCTCTCCTACGTTTTTCTTATTTTTCATTACCTTCCGCGTCTTTTTCTTTTTTCTTGTGTTTAATGTGTTTTTGTGTTTTGTTTGTGCGTCTGTTTTCTTTTGCTCTCAGAGTTTATGCGTATTTTTCCTGGTTGTGTTTTTTTTCCTTGTCTGTGTTTGTGCGATTCGCATAACCTAGGGTTCTAAAGCCTTAAACTCATTGCGGCAGTAGGTAAAACTTGGTGAGATTTTGGAAATAATCAAAACTAGGTCAAATCCACCACATCAAATGATTTAGAAGGTCTGATGGACGCGATTAAAAAAAAATTAGGAAAAAAAATTTAAATTTTGCCTACGTGCAATTTTTTTCCTATCATTCGTATTGTTAGGACGAGGTGATTGAGATAGTTTACTTGTGCGTGTTTAAAAATTACAAATTTCGAGTGTAAACGCTTACATGTTGTCATCTTTACCGTAATCGATAGTGTGCTTGTTTCCTTCTTGCATCGTATTTAATTAGCTTTTTATCAATTCTCGTAAATCATGTCAACATTTTGTTTCCCTTCTGCTTGTGTCTACCTATCTGTTGTACTTGTGATTGAGCTGAATAGTTCTATTTGGGACAACATTAAAGGTTTCGGTCATACTAGGTTCAAATCCTTTGAGAACTCATCCGAGGGCAAGAGAGATAAAAGGCAAGTGTGGGTGAGCTTAGCTTCGGGTAAAAGCCATTTTGCTTTAATTTTTTTATTATTACTAACGTTTGTTGCAGTTGCAGAGTGAAAAAAAAAATAGAAATAAAAGAAAATATTTAAACAGTAAGAATGTCCAGAGAAGGCACAGCCCCGAGTCAAAGTGTCAATTCTCCACCAGCGTCCGAATTATGAGATGTGGCGAATACTGTGACAGCGCGTCAGCAAGACTTTACACGGGTATTAGAGTTGATGAGAGATGTTCGAGATGAGGTGCAAGCGATGAGACACAATACCCCACAAGGGAATAGGCCGACTAGAGCTAATGAGGCAGGGCACGTACCCCACAGGACTGGTGTGTGATGGACTGTACCCATGGATGAGTGGAGGACGAGAATGAGTTTGATTATGATGAGTAGACCGTTCCGGCGGTTCGGTTCGTTTCCGAACCGGAACGGAACCGGTTAATTCCGGTTCGGTTCCGTTTTCACACAAAAGTGGAACCCGAACAGGAACCGGAACCGGAACCAAACCGTTCGGTTCCGGTTCCAACCATTTTTTTTTTTGCTTTATTGAAAATAAAAAATTGAGATTGATAAATCAATATAATTTAAAATTATGAATTTGAATTTATTACATTACATAATTACATTAAATTATAAATAAAATTTTTATCTAAAAAATAAAAAAATATATATATTATATAAATTTAAACCGGTTCCGGTTGGAACTGAACGGTTCCAGCTGTTCCAACCGATTCGGCCAGGGTAGGAACCCTAACCGAACCGGTTAGGTTCCGGTTCGGTTCTGGAACCAGAACTGGAACCGGTTGGAACCGGAACCGTCCGGTTCGGTTCCGATTCCGAACCGAAACCTTAGCCAGGTCTAATGATGAGGAGTTTGATAGAGTATCAGAGGTATATATGGGTTAAATTCGGCCTAGAAGAGTTAGGAATGAAAGATCGTTCATGAGGATTTATGAGAATGAGGAAGATGATGATTTGGATAAAATCAAGATGAATATTCCTTCTTTCTAAGGCAAGAGTGACCCCGAAGCTTATCTAGAGTGGGAACGCAAACTAGAGCTCCATTTTGACTGTCATAATTATTCCGAGATTAAGAACGTTAACTTGGCGATTATCGAATTTACCGATTATGCACTTGTCTGGTGAGACCAATTGATGATAAATATTTGGAGGAATAGGGAACGCCCGATCACTACATGGGCCGAATTGCAAACAGTTTTGAGGAAACGGTATTTACCGAGTCATTACTATCGAGATCTGTATCACAAACTTCAGAATCTTACACATGGGTTTTGGAGTGTCAAAGACTACCACAATGAGATGGAAATTGCAATGATTCACGCAAATGTCGAGGAAGATCGAGAGGCCACTATGGCACGGTTTCTAAGAAGATGGTGATTTGGGTAAAATCAAGATGACTATTCCTTTTTCCATGGCAAAAGTGACCCCGAAGCTTATCTAGAGTGGGAACGTAAGCTAGAGCTCTTTTTTTACTGTCATAATTATTCCAAGATTAAGAACGTTAATTTGGCGGTTATTGAAATTACCGATTATGCATTTGTCTGGTGGGACCAATTGATGATAAATATTCTGAGGAATAGGGAGCGCCCGATCACTACATGGGCCGAATTGCAAACAGTTATGAGGAAATGTTTTTTACCGAGTCATTACTATCAAGATCTGTATCACAAACTTCAGAATATTACACAGGGGTTTCGGAGTGTTGAAGACTACCACAAGGAGATGGAAATTGTAATGATTCACGCAAATGTCGAGGAAGACCGAGAGGCCACTATGGCACGGTTTCTAAGTGGGCTGAATATGGAGATTGTAAATGTAGTGGAATTGCAACATTACATGGAATTAGAGGATATGGTACATATGGCAATGAAAGTGGAACGCGGTTCGAGGAGGCGCAGGGGAAGGAGCGCGGTTTGGGTGAAATCGTAGTTTAAAATTTTTAAACTTACGAATAAATTATTTAATATCCAATATTAATAATTCATTCATATTTCACATGAACATATTTATTCGATATCATATAACTATATAAATAATATTGAAATACAACGAAACTTTTACTAAAACGTTTTTCACAAAATAGCATAAAACGCGTTTCCGACCGAACCGAGCAACCAATGCTCATGGGGACTGCCCAGGTCAGCCCCTAAAATATTTGGACAATATGTAGGCTGCCCGAACAGTGACCAGTTCGCTGTTTGGGCTGCCGTTATCCAGTAACGTCGTTTTTCACCATTTCCGCGAATTTTCACTTCGAAATAATTTCCGATAAATATTTTTCTCTGGCAATTAAAATAAACTAATTTATTCTAATTACTCAATAAATAAAAAACTGAGTTTTTATCAGAAAAAGCAGATTTATCATTAATTGCAATAATACCTCAAAAGTTTACAATTTAATCATTTAGTTTTAAATATGTCAATTACATATTTAATTGATTCAAAATCAATCCCAAAATAATTTTTACAATTTTGCAACAAAACCAGAAACTTTTTCAGATTTGCGCAAACTGCCCAGTAATTTTCCAGAATTACGAAACAGCCCAGAACTTTTATTAATTGAAATTTGACCCAATTTATTCAAAACACATCAAGATCAAATCCAATCAATCCCAAATTTGACACACATCAACTATACATCAAATTATAACATATATATGAAAAGCCCCAAAATTTGAGTGGGTTAAGAACCCTAATTTCATAAATTACTCAAATTGGGCAATTTACATTAAATTGATAAAATTCAACACTTTAATCAATCCAATACCACACCAATCAAGTCTCACCATCATGAAACAACCCAAGAACAATTCTAGGTTAATTATGAATGGCTAAGTAATTCTAGAATGGCAACTTTAATTTCGAATTAATCAAATAAGCCTAATTACACATAATTAGCTTATTAATTAATCTAACATGCAAAACACCTTAAACAAGCCTCAAACACATTTAATTGCAAACTCAAGAAGTAGAGAAAACAACTTAGCAACATAATTTGAAGCTAAGGTTAATAGAAACAATTTCCATGTAAAGAAAAAAGTAAGAAAAATACTTACAAAATCAAGTATTTGGCTTTGTTTTCTTTCTTTTCCCTTCACTTTCTCTCAACTTACTTTGTAAAACAAATGTGTAAATTGTCTTTTGAAGCTCATGGTTTCACTCACTGGAAACTCATCATCAAACAAAACCAATTTTGCTCTCAATTTGTGTAATGGCCGAATATGCAACAAAAAAAAAACAAATAATAATTTATTTAATTTTGTTACATTTTGTTTAGTCCACCTTTTTGGAAACAATTAAAGTCATCACTTTAACTTTAATAAAGAAAATCAATATTTTCCAATGGAAACTTGTCATAATAAAGCATAAATCATTATTTAGATATTTATTATTTAATTAATTTAATTATTTAACATTTAAACAATTAAATAATTAAATACAAATATCTTAAGTATATATTATATTTACATTAAATATCTCAAATACATATATTAATGATATATGTCAAATATCACAAATTTGATATTTAATTAATGTGTATTTAATAAAATCAAATATTAAATACAAATACACATTAATTCGAAAATGACTGTTAGGTCCCGATTGCATGTATTTTCGTTTAACCGTTAAACGAGTTATAAATAATCAGTATTATTTATAACAGTTGTCTTAGTTCTCTACGAGTATATTTCATTAGTGAGACTCTCTAGATTCAGGCATATCCGTCACAAAATCTAATTTCGTGTCCATAATTCACCCACCCGTAAATTATGACAACCACTGATAAACTCGTTGAATTATACAGGTCGAGGTCACTGCATACGTATAATCCCCTGTCACAGGTATCCTGATTATTCCTGAGATATACATGAAAATTTCAAATCTGTATAAGAATAATCTCGTCGATGTATCAATTAGCAATCTCTAAATAACATTCGGAACTCATTTCCGAAGTATACTATGGCCATAGATTTAACATATTGCTAATCATATAATGGACTACCGATGCCCTGTACACAGGACTAACGGATCTTATCTTGATACACATAAAATATCATGAGCATGAGTCCACACCCAATGAACATGCGGAGGTCTGATATGAATAGATTGGTGACGTGACTGCCATCTAAGTGTGGAGGATAACTCATATATCCACAATGGTATCTCAAGTCAAAGGATCACTATGCTACTCAACCAGAGAAGATTCCTATTGACATTGGTGTACCATCTATTAGGAAATCTTCGGTGAGTCATTCAGTGTTTATCAAATAAACACCTACACGTCTATACGAGTCTCCCAAGACTCATGGTTCATTGGGATAAACCATGGACCAAGTCTGTTATACGACATGTACTAGTCTCAACGGATTTTACTAATCGACCCGTGTCAGTAAATGTTGTCGATGAACTTAATTTAAGGATATACAACTTATAGTGACACTTCCTAATGTCAATTACAAACTATGTTGTAACTGCGCACTGCGTTGTAAATCCTAGGGTCTTTGTCTAATATATATACATATCACTAAACTAAATTTAGTTTTCAATCTAATTGAATCGAAATTAGATCGAATACGTATATAAAAGACAATAGGTGCTTCTATTAAATTAATAATATTGTGGAAAAAATGTATTGCTCGTATTCATGAATCAGGCATAAATACGATCCGGATTGGAGCTCAGAGCACCAACTCTAATAATTTCTCCCACTTGCTCTAATGCCAATCCATGGTATCATATACACATCCTAATGTGTATCACATACTCATGGCTCTCAAGAACTCACCTAGCGCTCAAGAGGTAGGTAACAACAAGTAAGCCTGCTATGACATATTGAGTTTGTCCAACAAACACAATCATTTTCCTTAGCAAGCATCATTCATATTTTTGTAGAAACTAAGTTCTACATAAATATGACTCAGATGCCATATCAACATTGTGCTTCAGCTACTAAATTGTCTAAGTATTTATGGATTAAATCCAAAATACTTTGTAGACAACCGCAAACACAATACTAATAACAAACTTCTAATCTTCGAGGTCACTATGCAACTTCATAAGTCAATACTTAATAAGTTACAACTAACTCCACTCTTGTAGTGGAATCATCTGTGACACTCCCACTGCATCTTTTCTGACTCTTTATGACGTAGACTATCTAATGTCATAATTAGACTCAAACTAATCTAACCCTAATGGTTGCGGATTTATTCTCCATTAATTAGAAACTTGTTCTTAATATCTCAAAGATATAAAGAACATGTTTCAAGACTCATCTTATGGTCTAGAGGATATCAAAATAACTCGTAACAATTACGATTAAATTGATATATCTAATCGCACTCAATATAGTATTCATTATGCCATCATCATATGATGCATAAGGTTGATTAGACATTCTAATCAACCATCTTTCGAAAATGAATCATCATTTATGAAAGATGAATACTATACATAAGACACACACTAACTGTCAAACAGTTATACTAACTATCATACAGATAGTCTTGTTGCGTCTAGGAGCATCTCACAAGTCTCTTAGTTTTATATCTTATATAAAACTTATATCAAATATAATAGAGACTACTCCCACTGCTTTAAATGAGAAAATAAGACTGAGGTAACCTTAACCTCATAAACATCCCATTATTACATTAATAATGACAATGTCATTATGATGTAAAATACTAGAAAGAAATATGTACGCTCCCACTAACCCTTCAATCCCATATGTATTCTTATGCTTTGATAAAATCAGACAATCTGACTAATATCAAAATTAGAAAACACAAATTTCCAGAAAGCTTATATAAGTCTACAATAGGCTATATAAGCTAATATACTAAATTGTAATATTAGCATAATACAAACTCCAGGGCCATTCCAAAATGAATTCTTCTAACTAAGAACTCACAATGGATCTCTTATCTGAAGAAACCATTCAAAAACGCCAATTTGTATTCTTTAGCTAAAATGTACAATTTAATATCATTATTAACCATCAGATCCTAAATTGTTCAATCAGTGCGACTAGAGACAAGTTTCCTTGGAATCTACAATAGATTACAGAGTAAAACTTTTCTCACTGTATATTATAAAGGTCAAACCTTTAATAAGCTCACTGTGCTTTTGCTGCGTAAACCATTTGTAAATTTTATGAACGATTCATAATAAAAGCTCAATCAAGTTCCAAACTTGATCGTAGTAGTAAGCTATGAACAATCTTAGATCTATGGTCTAATTCTAAATTTCGGAATCGATAACAAATATCGTTTCCACTATAAGTTATAGGATAATTTTCTTCGATAAGAAAACAAAAATCAATTAAGTATCAAATACTTTGCTAATGATTCTGACATCCTATAACACTTATATGGAAGTAATAAAAGGGTATTTTCATCTTATTAATTATATAGTTCCATTTACAACTTATCACCTTATTTGACTTTAATAAGTCAAGACTTTTCTACAATAGTTAACATCCAATGTTACACACTAAGTAATAAATTTTTTTATTACTCGAGATCGTAGAAAAGATATTCTATCAAATATAATACAATATTCTTAAATTAAAATAAATGATAAACTTCTACTCGTACCTCCGAGGTGCAAGTAATATCAATATACAACCATTATTCAAAAGATAGATTCAAATCTCAAACATTTCAAGATTCGAATTTTCTACTAATACATATCATATACGTAATTGTAGAAACTAATGGAACATTAATTAAAATGATAAATTAGTGTTACTGGAGCATAACCCCAAGAGTATTGAAACTAATTCGGTAACTCTCAATATCAAACGAAAAAATCATATAAGATTCAATTTCTTCCATCAATCAATTCCATCAATATGGAATCGTGGAAGAATAATATTGATGTACGAATTATATTCTTCGAATAACCTTAGAACTAATTGCTATAAATTCATAAGTTTGATCGTATCAAACATCTTTGAACAATTCAAAGATTCATGATGAATTTTAAAGATACAATTTTCAAAACTTTTAGATCGAATATTTTTGAACAAGTCAAAATATTCTATGCGTTTCATCAGAAACACGTAACTAGGTCACGACAGTAAAGAGAAAACTACCTTAAGCAATTTTCAATTCATTAAATGACATACATCCAATGTATCAATTTAATAAATTTTCTGGTCTAATGACAGTCATTGGTTAAATGAGATTTAGTCACTTTCCCGAATACAATATTCGTTAAATGAATAAGGATATGTGGAGTGATCTCATGTTAGACCATCCTTCACCATATGGAATAAGCATCCAATACTTAAGTGATAAAATCTCATAAAATAATGTTCTAAGTTATTTACTTAACCAAATATTTTTCTTAATGTTTATCTATTCGTTAATGACACTACTAGTGGTTTTAAAATATGTAACAACTGTTTACAAAGAACCAGTAACTATCAAATAGTCACAAGTTCTGATATCAAATATCGAAACAATCATTCAACTATATTTTAAATAATTAGACGGAAGATCTGATATCCAATATCTACAGTTGTCGTATTATGAAAATCAATATTTTGTATACACAACTATACACATCTTCTTTCTTTAGCTTTATTATTTACTTTCAAATTATTTAAAACATTTGCAAATAATCGAAAAACAAATAGTGTCTGACATATGACCTATGAATGTCACTAAAGCCAAGAAATGTCATTATTAGATAAACAAATACCTAATGGGGTTTTCTTAATGCCAGTGAAGAATCTCGAGACGTGAACCAATTCATGTCAATCTTTAGTGCATAAGAAACTATTATGTCTAGAAGGATTATATCAATATTTATTCTAATCTAGACCTATTCTAGAAATCTGCAACCATAATTAAAGTCAGAATATTTAATATATATATATATAATATGCATCAGCAGTGGATAAAAGTTTAATTATATCAAACAAATAGAATAAGAACAACATGAGCGACAATTTACATAATACTACACACCACATAAGTTAAGGGTTTTTAACTTAACAGTGCCTCCCGCTACTTTACGTAATACCGCAATCCCCAACAGAAACGAGAATTCAATAATTAAATTGAATTCCATAATGGGAAGTGGACCCCATGAATATATTTCAACTCACAGCTTTGGCACATTCTCGCCTATGTATATATTATTAGGTAGACAACTCATTGTCAACACTCACTGTGACTCCTAGGTTCGGTCCTGATCGTTTCTCGTTATGACAGCTTTGGCACGTTCACAAGGAGGCGTATCAAGTTAAACATGTTAATGACAAACTCAAGCTACCGATGTAGTCCGGATAGCTTTGGCACGTTCATGATTTCCATTTTCACTTGAATTTGTCTTTTATCAAATAAGTTCTACCGGCGCAAATGAACTACCTTCAACTATAACTGCACATCTTTGACACGTTACAGCCATAGCATAATGAAAACATTTACATCCGTATTGACAAGGCGGACGAAGAAACAAGTATTCCTAATACTAGTCACTTTCTTAAAACCTTATTTAAATCGGGGATTTTCCAACAAAAGATGCTTTAACTTATTTAATCAAATTAAATAAACACATGCATGTATAAATTAATGATTAAACTAAACATTGAATTTTAAAGGGCTATTCATATCGGGCGTCCAGGATCAGACTCGCTCTGATACCATTTTGTTGGGGTCTATACAGGGAGGCGCATCGGAATGAGCGCGGTTCGGGTGAAATCGTAGTTTAAAATTTTTAAACTGACGAATAAATTATTTAATATCCAATATTAATAATTCATTCATATTTCACATGAACATATTTATTCGATATCATATAACGATATAAATAATGTTGAAATACTACGAAACTTTTACGAAAATATTTTTCACAAAATAGCATAAAACGCGTTTCCGACCGAACCGACCAACCAATGCTCATGGGGACTGCCCAGGTCAGCCCCTAAAACATTTGGACAATACGTAGGCTGCCCGAACAGTGACCAGTTCGCTGTTTCGGCTGCCGTTATCCAGTAATGCCGTTTTTCACCATTTTCGCGTATTTTCACACCGAAATAATTTCCGATAAATATTTTTCTTTGGCAATTAAAATAAACTAATTTATTATAATTACTCAATAAATAAAAAACTGAATTTTTATCAGAAAAATCAGATTTATCATTAATTGCAATAAGACCTCAAAAGTTTGCAATTTAATCATTTAGTTTTAAATATATCAATTACATATTTAATTGATTCAAAATCAATCCCAAAATAATTTTTACAATTTTGCATCAAAACCGGAAACTTTTTCAGATTTGCGCAAACTGCCCAGTAATTTTCCAGAATTACGAAAACAGCCCAGAATTTTAATTAATTACAATTTGGCCCAATTTGTTCAAAACACATCAAGATCAATTCCAATCAATCCCAAATTTGACACACATCAAATATACATCAAATTATAATATATATATGAAAAGCCCCAAAATTTGAGTGGGTTAAGAACCCTAATTTCATAAATTACTCAAATTGGGCAATTTACACTAAATTGATAAAATTCAACACTTTAATCAATCCAATACCACACCAATCAAGTCTCACCATCTTGAAACAACCTAAGAAAAATTCTAGATTAATTATGAATGGCTAAGCAACTCTACAATGGCAACTTTAATTTCAAATTAATCAAATAAGCCTAATTACACATAATTAGCTTATTAATTAATCAAACATGCAAAACACCTTAAACAAGCCTCAAACACATTTAATTGCAAACTCAAGAAGTAGAGAAAACAACTTAGCAACACAATTTGAAGCTAAGGTTAATAGAAACAATTTCCATGTAAAGAAAAAAATAAGAAAAATACATACAAAATCTAGTATTTGGCTTTGTTTTCTTTCTTTTCCCTTCACTTTCTCTCAACTTACTTTGTAAAACAAATGTGTAAATTGTCTTTTGAAGCTCACGGTTTCACTCACTTAAACTCATCATCAAACAAAACCAATTTTGCTCTCAATTTGTGTAATGGCCGAATATGCAACAAAAAAAAAAATAATAATTTATCTAATTTTGTTACATTTTGATTAGTCCACCTTTTTGGAAAATTAAAGTCATCACTCTAACTTTAATAAAGCAAATCAATATTTGTTCCAATGGAAACTTGCCATAATAAAGCATAAATCATTATTTAAGATATTTATTATTTTAATTAATTTAATTATTTAACATTTAAATAATTAAATAATTAAATAAAAATATCTTAAGTATATGTATTATATTTATATTAAATATCTCAAATACATATATTAATGATATATGTCAAATATCACAAATTTGATATTTAATTAATGTGTATTTAATAAAATCAAATATTAAATACAAATACACATTAATTCAGAAATGACCGTTAGGTCCCGATTGCATGTATTTTTCGTTTAACCATTAAAAGAGTTATAAATAATCAGTATAATTTATAACAGTTGCCCTAGTGCTCTACGAGTATATTTCATTAGTGAGACTCTCTAGATTCAGGCATATCCGTCACGAAATCTAATTTCGTGTCCATAATTCACCCACTCGTAAATTATGACGACCACAGATAAACTCGCTGAATCATACAGGTCGAGGTCATTGCATACGTATAATCCCTCCGTCAAAGGTATCCTAATTATTCCAGAGATATAGATGAAAACGTCAAATCTCTATAAGAATAACCTCGTCGACGTATCAATTAGCAATCTCTAAATAACATTCGGAACTCATTTACGAAGTATACTATGGCCATAGATTTAACAGATTGCTAATCATATAATGGACTACCTATGCCCTGTACACAAGACTGACGGATCCTATCTTGATACACACAGGATATCATGAGCATGAGTCCACACCCAACGAACAGGTGGAGGTCTGATCTAAATAGATCGGTGACGTGACTGCCATATAAGTATGGAGGATAACTCATATATCCATAGTGGTATCTCAAGTCAAAGGATCATTATGCTACTCAACCCGAGAAGATTCCTATTGACATTGGTATACCATCTATTAGGAAATCTTCGGTGAGTCATTCAGTGTTTATCAAATAAACACCTACACGTCTATACGAGTCTCCCAATACTCATGGTTCATTGGAATAAACCATCGGACCAAGTCCGTTATACGACATGTACTAGTCTCAACGGATTTTACTAACCGACCCGTGTCAGCAAATCTTGACCATGAACTTAATTTAAGGATATACAACTTATAGTGACACTTCCCAATGTCAATTACAAACTATGTTGTAACTGCGCACTATGTTGTAAATCCTGGGGTCTTTGTCTAATATATATATATATCACTAAACTAAATTTAGTTTCAATCTAATCAATCTAATCGAAATTAGATCGAATACATATATAAAAGACAATAAGTGCTTCCATTAAATTAGTAATATTATGGAAAAAGGTATTGCTCGTATTCATGAATCAGACATAAATACGATCCGGATTGGAGCTCAGAGCACCAACCCTAACAGTTATTTTTAAGAATTTGAAGTCATGGGAAGAATGTTTACCTTTCATTGAGTTTGCATATAATCTTAGTATTCATTCCACTACTTCTTATAATACTTCTGAAAATATGTATGGATTTAACCCACTAACACCTCTGGATTTATTGCCTTTGCCCGTTGATGAGAGGGTTAGCCTGGATGGTAAGCACAAGGCTGACTTGGCCAAATCCATACATGAGAAAGAATGAAAACACATTGAGAAGAAGAATGAACAATATGCCTAGCATGCCAACAAGGGTAGACGTCGTGTCTCTTTCGAACCAGGTGATTGGGTTTGGGTGCACATGCAGAAAGAGCGCTTCCCAAAGCAACGGTAGTCCAAACTCTAACACAGAGACGATGGCCCATTTCAGATTCTTGAGAAAATAAATGACAATGACGACAAAGTGGATTTTCCAGGTGAGTATAATATTTTTGCGTCATTTAATGTTTCTGATCTTTCTTTGTTTGTTGCAGATTCGAGGTCGAATCCTTTCAAGGAGAGGGGGAATGATGAGGCATAGGATGCAGCCAATGATGGACGAGCCACCGTAATGCATGTTCCAGAAGGTCCAATGATGAGGTCTCGAGCTAAGAATATCCAAGAAGCTATGTATGGATTCATACAAAAGATTATATCTGACTATGCCCGCACTTCTACTACATTGAGAATGGACTTGAATCTGGACGAACCCAAGATGACGAATCTTATTCAGGCCGTGGAGCTACGAGATACTTAGGCCCATTTTATTATAGTTATTTAAGAATTGTTATTACTTTATGTAGGGCTTGATATTTGTTTTATTTCAGCCCTTTTATTTATGTTTGAGTGTTTTTCGTTTTTATGTTTGGGAATTAGGTTAAGCGTGCAAGGGTTTGCACGTGGGGATAACTTAGCTTAGTTATAGGATATGCGCCTGTTGGCGTGTGGGTAGTTTCGTCTTTTATCCTTTTGGGTTAGGTTTTTGGTTGAAGCCTCCTTATAAAAGGCTAATTTTTTGGTTATGTTTAAC
This sequence comes from Zanthoxylum bungeanum, assembly GCA_019454045.1. Taxonomy (NCBI): domain Eukaryota; kingdom Viridiplantae; phylum Streptophyta; class Magnoliopsida; order Sapindales; family Rutaceae; genus Zanthoxylum; species Zanthoxylum bungeanum. Next base: position 151,070 of record SKCR01035450.1, on the reverse strand, counting down.
AACTCTTATTTAATAAAAATTACATCAATTTTTGTAAACATTTTGAAACCCTCAATTCGTTCTCACTGATTTTGGCTTATCAAATGTATGCTAACCCTTTGTGGTGCCCCATTAGCACTCTAGGTTTCTGTTGTTTGTTCTTCAGAGGTTTAGAGTTTTTTTATCCGAACTGTCTTGGCTTTCTTAGGAACGATTTCAGTCTTGTGTGGGTTTGTCTGGCTTTACTCCAGGCAGGTTCTCATCAGATGGCTTTAGTATGGAGTCTCTAGATGATATATCATTGACTCTTGAGACCCATCCTAGTGGACATGTTCATCGAATGATTCGCAATTTACATACACAATTTCAAAAGGAAATATAACAATATAGTATCGGGAATCTGACTTTAAAAGACCATATTTTCTAATTTGTAAAACAATTAGATGAGAAGCATATCCCCGACCTATTGATGGCGTTTAAACCGTTACTGGACGTAAAATCAGAGGAAGATATGAGGCACAATCACAACTAATGGTACATATTGTTTCAATTTATTTTTTTGAATTCTTTTACATTAAATTATTGTTTCAATTTAATTCAATTTACTGCTTTGATTTCCTTTACTTTAATTTTACAGACAATATCTAAACTTTTTGACTTTCACGATATATTTTACTATTTATCTGACAATTGTCATTTTGCAGGTACTAATGCCTTTATTACTCACCTTTTTCCAGGATCCATAAAAATAACTCGTCGTTTCTCTTTTCGACACATCCAAATAAGAGAGAGCAAAAATGGAGAAAACTTCAAGATGATGAGTCACTAATATTTGTGTTTGTTATGGATCTAGCTTTGGAACTAAACCAGAATTTGGTGAGGCTACAAAAGAATTAGGTAGAGTTATGGCAGAAAGAAACATGCACTTAGTATATGGCGGTGGCAATCTTGTATTGATGAGATTTGTTTCAAAGGCCATGTAAGATGGAGACTGTCAAGTTTTGGAAATCATCCGAAAAACTTTGGCAGATGGAAATCTCATTGGAAAATCAACTGGAGAAGAATAAATTATCTCAGGTATGTCTTAAAGACTTACTAAATCATGTTGATGCTTTTATTGCTTTACTAGGTGGGCTGGGCACGTTGGAAGAAATATTCACAATTAAACCTATTGGACTAATTAATGTAGATCATTTTTTTGATTTCCTTTTAGTACTTCTCGAGAACGTTAAAAGACTTGGGTTCATTTCAAAACCGGAAAAAGATATTATCCTTACTATAGGAAAAGATGTTGTATTAATCGATAAACTGTTAGCCTATGAACCAAGAATCGACCTCATTCTTTCCAAGTTGGACTAGTCAGATAATGATCGTGGCAAGAAGCGTAGAGTGGACTTGAACCTTAATTTGTAGTTTTTTTGGTTAAATAGTAGTGTTGTTGATTCATTTATCTTTTTCACATTTAGTAGATGATGTCTTCTAAACTCTACTTCTTCTTATTCAGATATTGGGGACAATGTCTCAATTTGGTTGGGGAGGGGATAATTGACTAGATAGTTTTCGTTTTTTATGTTTCGTTGTTGTATTTTTCTTTCTCTAAAAAATATTTATTTTTTATGTTGTAATTGCTTTGTTGTTTTGTGTGTAAAAAATATTTTATGTTGATTTTCTAGCGTGTTTTTATTCAAAAATATACTACACACAAAGCAACAATAAATTTTTGACTAACCAAGTAGAATTGTTGTTTTGAGATGGCAGTATAAGGAGTTTTCGTTCCTGAGCACATCTCAATGTGTTTTATAACAAATTATTTTTGTTTCTTTCTTTTTGAATCATTCAAATATTTGAATTCTCCATAATATTGATTAAGTTTGATTTTCGTATGCTCATTTGACATGTATTATCAACATACACAGTAACATATGATCGTGAGTTGTAAGTGACAATATTGTAATCTTCAGTTTTCTTGTTTGTTGGAGATAGCACTTAAAGGTAGTGGAATTTTTATTTTTATTCCAAAAATTAAAAAAAAAAAACCAAGCTTTTACTTAGTAACCGGATATCTTGCCTCAGCAAGCAGTGATTGCTCGCGTAAAACAACAGCGTTTGAGTTTGTAAAAAAATTGATAATAATAATAATCATGCTTTTATTTACTAACTGAACATCTTGCCTCAACAAGCAGTGATTGTTCTCATAAAATGATAGAACTTGAGTTTGTAAAAAAAAAAGTGTGTGAATAAACCCGATGTGATAGCCTCTCTAACTCGAGCAATTAAGTCCGTAGGGGTGTTTTAACACTTAGTTTCCTAAGGCTAACTGGTCTAGGAGTCACTAGTTCAAAGCTCGTTATATTGGTTAAAGAGAAAGCTTGAGGAAATAGGAAACTTCTTATTTTTGACATCTGAGATCGAGGCAATTAAGTCCGTAGGGGTGTCTTAACTCATAGTGCCTTAAAACCAACTGGTTTGAGAGTCATTGGCCCAAAGCTCGTTACAAGAGTTAAGATGTATTATTTAAAAAAAAAAAACTATTTTTGTATATACATATCAAAAATCATCATTTTTCATTCTCATGCATTCTTTTAACATGCTCATGCATATTCAACCAAGTGATCATGTATTGACATATTCATGCATAAAATACCATAAATTAAATTTATCCAATATTTATTATTATATTACCACATAATATAATATTAATATTTAATGCATAAATAATAATTATTTAATTGGTTGATAGGAAATCGAACCTTAACTATGTTAGAGTTTGGGATGTCCTGTGTACGTCAAAGTGACGTAGAAGGATAAACTTTTGCCTCGAGGGTAAAAGGTTAGGTTTGTTAGATATCCTTTGATTACTAAAGGATATCAATTCTATGATCTCGAGCATCGAAATGTGTTCGTAGCTCATAATTTATGATGTCGGTAGAATAACTAATAAAGGTAAGAGTATATAAAACAAAGTCACACATTCTGTCGTGAGATAAATAAAGAACAAAATGAAAAATGAAAGAGATTTATATGACCATGTCAGTTACATTTCAAGAATAATATTTATATTTATTTTATTAATAGTTGATGGACTAAATTAATTTAAGATAAAGAACATAGATCATTATCATTTTGGTTTTATGGTGCTCAGCTGAAGAGATGAAGGAGATGCATTAATCTATATATATATAATTAGGTTTTTTTTGTTTATGTTTATTTATTTAAGTTATTTAATTTAATTTAATTTTAATATAATATTTATTTTCAAGAATTTTAGATAAATAGTCTTTTATTTAGATTTTATACAAATCAGAATTGAAGTATGAGATAATGATTTTTTTTTATAATTATTGTGAGCTTATTTTACATTTTTTCAATATAAAAAAAAATAGATATATATTTTTTTATTTTAATAGGTTTATTATTTTGAGACTTCTTATTTTAAAAGTTAGATTTAAATTAAATAAATAAAAGATTTTTTAGGTGGTGCTATTTTTTTCAATATAAAAATAAAAACAATTATGTTTCTTATTAAATTCAATATACAAATAAAAAATTATGTTTCTTATTTTAATAATTAGATTTAAATTAAATAAGTAATAGAAGTTTTTTCAATATACAAATAAATTTTTTTTTTATTTGAATAGGTTTATTATTTTAAGATTTTTTTAATCTCATTTTGTTTATTATTTTTATAGGTTTATTATTTTGAGATTTCTTATCTTTTTTAAAAGGTATATTTAAATTAAATAAATAACAGATTTTTTAGGCGGTATCACGTAGCGCTTTAAGAGAATTGAAATTTTTTTAACTTATATATATATATATATATATAATAGATTGTTTAATTTCAAGAATTTTAGATAAATAGTTTTTTATTTGGATTTTACACAAAATATATTATAAGCATGAGATGATAATTTTTTTCTTGATTACTGTGAGATTATTTTAAGTTTTTTTAATATAAAAATATAAATATAAATTTCTTATTTTAATTGTTTTATTATTTTAAGATTTTTTTAAAGGTAGATTTAAATTAAATAAATAATAATTTATTTAGGTAGTGCCACGTTTTTTCAATATATAAATAAAATAATTATGTTTATTATTTTAATAGATCTATTATTTTAAAACTTTTTATCTTTTTTTAAAAGGTAAATTTAAATTATATAAATAATAAAATTTTAGGTGCTGCTGCACGTTGAGGGAGTAGAAAATTTTTAAAATTTGATATATATATATATATATTATTGTGTTATTTTTTATGTTATTTGTTGTCTGAGTATCATTGCTCAAAAAGCAATCGTCATGCATAGAACTAGTCAAGCTTGCTTTATTTGGTGTGGACTGTGGCGCTGAAGTATTGAAAGTTCTGTGGTCAGAGAAAGCTATTTTTTCCTGATCAACTTTCAAAAGTAATCCTGCAGGAGAAACCATATTTGTCTACCTATTGAATTTACTCTAGCAAGATTTTAATATTAAAAAACGATGGCCAGTCAAGCAGGTAAGAGACTGATAGAACTCCCAAATTCACAAAACTATCACATAACAAAACACCATAAAACAGAAACTTAATTATACTTTAATTCCTAAAATAAAAACCAAATACGAAGATAGTTAATGGTGAAAATTTAATTCACTAGCCCTTACACAACTTTAAGGTGTTGGCAACCTCCCTTTCCAATCCCAATTCCCAATTTTCACAAAATGATAGCATACCCCAAACAAAACAAAGCATCCTAATTTATATCTAAACCCTAAATGAAATGAAAAGACTAAGGTGCCCTCTTATTTTTACCCTTCTAACATTTGGGTCCTAACATTACTCTCCCATTTGAGAACACGTTGTAGACGAGGGAGTGCAAATATGACGATGTAATCAAAAGATATCTCAGGCTTGAACGACATTGTTCTGATGAAGTCCCAAGCTTCCTCCGGATAACCAACAAATTCAGCTGATTGATAAGAGTCCAGAACAATCCATTGTAGAACCGATCCGAAGACAACAGATCCACCCTCAAAACCTAAAAAATGCTCAACTGGCACCTCCAATTCCTTCGCTTGATGGGCACGATCATCATCTTCAATGGGTACATATTCCACTACTTCAACCTCTATACTCTTCGTCTCATTACACTCTGGTTTTAATGCTCACTTATTCATTCTCAACTTGCTCCTGTGGGTCTGAAAATACACTTATATTGTAAGTAGGATCATCTTCCTCCACGATTACTGGCTCTACGGCTTCAATTTGTTCACTTCGCTTCTCATTAATCTCTATTCCATTATTCCAAATACTTTCACCCTCTGGGATCGACCGAATGGTACCATTATGCTCAACGTTCTCACTCTAACACTTGTGGTTTGAGTGGAATCTCTTTTCACATCTGAAACATAGGCCTTTATCACGCCGAAACTGGAAATCAACTGCATAAAGTTACTTGAATTTTCCCGGTCGACTGTTTAGAAGGGTCTCCGATTTTTTCCTATTACTCTCCGCAAGGGGCGTCGAGCCAATACTTTCCTCGTGAAATGAGGGGCAGCATAAGTGTGAATATCAGAATTGGCTTTCGATCCCTTTATCATCTCCTGTATTTTCTCCAATGTTGAATCAAGTTTTTTCCAAGAATCTTCCTCAACTCTATTCATTCCCCCAACATTTGATAGGTACGTGGATCCATTACCGGCTCGGGATCCTTTAGATTTGAATGACCCGATCATTCTTCGCTTTCTGATTTTTACCAATCTGTCTAGTTCTGCTAATTTCTCTTCCGATTCTAAGGCTAATCTTTTGACCCCTTCAAGACTGATCACCCTCAAGTACTTTAAGCCATCTCGAACCTCAGATTGCAACTCATACTGCAATCCATTGATAAAGATTCTAGGTAAATAATGCTCGGATGCGTATGATACTGAGCTCGCTAAGTGCTCAAACTTGTCAATATAACCATGAAGTGATCCATCTTGTCGTATATAACCCAATTCGGATGAAACCCCAACGCACCTCATTTCTTTGTACTTAAAAAAATTTCTAGGGACTAAAATGAAAGAAATTGAAACTGTCTGGGTTAAATTGTAAAGAACAGAAACCTTATGGGTAAAAATGTAAATAACATGTCGGTGGTCGGAAATGTAAAGGGGTGGCCGAATTTGAGAGAGGAGAACGTGTTGAGCACGTTGGTTGTGGCGGCGACGTCAGAATCTCGCCGTAGACGGCAGATTGGCGTGAAGGAAGTCGCAACAGTGGTGGCTGTTTTTGAATTTTTTCGGGGATGCAGACGTCGATCGCGGGGTGCAATCATCGGCGTGAGAGGGGTGTGATGGTGGCTTGATCGACGACGGCTTGGGCTGAGAGGCGGCGGTGAAACGCGACGTGATGGTGGAGTGTACGGTGGTTCTGGGTTGATTTGGCGTCGGCGATGGTCTGGATCTGGTCGCCGGCGTCGTCTGAGTCCAATGGTTGTCAAGGTCGACGGCGATGATGACTGTGGAAGGTGGCGGGAGTTAGGGTTTTTGAATTTTTTTTTTTCTGATTATTATTATTAATATTATTTTTAAATAGCTTCCACCCTAAAAGTTTTCCTTCAACAATCAGAAGACCACAGTGGAGGATCGAATGCTCTAATACCAATTGATAGAACTCCCAAATTCACAAAATAATCACACAACAAAACACTCAAAAACATAAAATTAATTGTATTTTTAATTCATAAAATAAAAATTAAATACAAAGATAGTTGATGGTGAAGATTAATTCACTAGCCTTTGCACAACTTTAAGGTGTTGGCAACCTCCCCTTCCAATCTCAATTCCCAATGTTCACAAAATGATAGCATATCCCAAACAAAACAAAGCATCCTAATTTATATCTAAACCCTAAATAAAATGAAAAGACTAAGGTGCCCTCTTATTTTTACTCTTCTAACATTTGGGTCCTAACAGAGACCTTAACAAAAATAATTTATGATTTTTTGGGTGATAAATTTACTGTTAATATGCGGGAATTTGAAAAGGAGTTGTAAACTCAGTGGATAATAAGCTGAAAGTCCTCAAAGGAATTTTGACACCACGGGATCAAGATATAAAATTTGTGCGAAAATTTGCAAATATTTCTTTATTCATAAATTCATAACTTTTATATTTTTTATTCATGTCAAAGCATGCATGATTTTTTATTACAAAGTAATAACAAAATTTGTGCAATGCTTTGCAGGATTACATTTAGGCATTTTTCTTTCAGATTTATGAATGTTGAACCTTCCTTTTTCCTGCACTTTTTGATTTGTCTCACATTGAGCATTAAGTTGTCATTAGCAGCTGATATCATAACCCCATCAAGCTTCATCTCTGATGGTGAAAAGTTGATTTCATCTTCTGAAAGGTTCGAGCTGGGCTTCTTCTCTCCTGGAAAATCAAAGTACAGGTACCTGGGAATATGGTACAAGCAGATCCCAGATACAGTTGTGTGGGTTGCAAACAGAAATAGTCCAATTTTCTATCCGAATGCAGCATTAACCATTAGCAAGGACGGAAACCTTGTTATTCTAAATCAAACAAATGGCACTATCTGGTCTTCAAACACGTCTAGGAAAGCAGAAAATCCAGTGGCACAACTGTTAGATAATGGAAACCTTGTTCTTAGGGATAATTTTAGCAGGAATACTTCTGAAAACTATCTGTGGCAGAGCTTTGACAACCCAACAGACACTCTGTTACAAGGCATGAAGTTGGGATGGGACTTAAAGACCGGTCTGGAACGTTATCAAATTTCGTGGAGTAGTGCTGATGATCCATCCCCTGGAAACTTTATTCACAGACTTGACATTCATGTCCTACCTCAATTATGTATTTATAATAGATCTGTAAAATTAGCCTGTACTGGGCCAAGGAATGGACACGCCTTTGCAGTTTCTCCTTTCAACTGTCTTTATGTACCAACAATCGTAGATAAGGATGGTGAAATTTATTACAGTTATGATTCCTACAACAGTCCCATCATAATGATATTTAAGATCAGCCCTTCAGGTAAGCTCCAGCAATTAGTATGGAAAGAGAGGACCAGTATGTGGGAAGTTTATTTCACAGGGCCATCTTATTTTTGCCAAATTTATGGGAGTTGTGGTGCTAATAGTGTTTGCAGCACCAATAAGATTCCTAATTGCGAGTGTTTGATGGGATTCAAGCTCAAATCACAGCACAACCAGACTAGGCCTGCAACATGTGTGAGAAGTCATTCTTCAGATTGCAAAAGTGGAGACAGGTTTGTAAAGCTTGATGATATGAAACTACCCGACTTGGCAGAGTCTTCGTTAAATGAAAGTATGGGTCTTAAGGATTGTGAGACTGAGTGCTTGAAGAACTGTAGTTGTAGAGCTTACGCTAATTCCAAAGTAACAGGTGGAGGCAGTGGCTGTTTGATGTGGTTTGGTGACTTGGTTGATATCAGAAAGGCCGTTAACCATGACAACGCACAGCCTCTCTACATACGAGTACCAGCTTCAGTACTAGGTTCGATTATTTCATATCATCCAAAATTTACTTCCTTCCGGTGACTTCTTTAATGACATTGTATATATTATATGTTTCCAGATGTAGGAAACAAGAAGATACTATGGATAATTGTAATACTTGCGGCGATTCTATTTCCTGCATTTTACATATTTTGTGAGAGGAGGAGAAAGCTCCAAGAGAAAGGTTGACTTTTTACATACTTTCTATTATGTTTGAGTACCTATACACATGATATAACATGTATACTCACATTTTTACAAGCTGTTTTACAGAAACAATGACAGGCCAAGATATGTTACAATTTGACATAAGAATGAGCATCACGACCAGGGAAAATGAATTCTGCCAGGAAAATATATCTGCAAACGGTAATATTAGGTATTCTTGGTTTCCGATGTTTAGCTTGGCCAGCATATGTGCAGCTACAGGTAACTTCTCTATGGAAAATAAGCTTGGAGAAGGTGGCTTTGGATCTGTTTACAAGGTTAATTTAATTCTTTTCATCTCAACTGTATTAACTGTAATATTTTTCAAACCATTGATGAAGTTACAAATGTACAGGGACGGCTACTTAATGGACAAGAAGTTGCAGTTAAAAGACTCTCAAGTCGATCAGGGCAAGGAGTTGAAGAATTTAAAAATGAGTTGATACTTATAGCTAAACTCCAACACAGGAACCTTGTTAGACTCTTGGGTTGTTGTACAGAACGAGAAGAAAATATTTTGATCTATGAATATATGCTTAATAAAAGCTTGGATTTTTTCCTTTTTGGTAGGTTATTGTTCATTAAATGAATATTTTCACCACCTTTTAACCTGTGTCATTTAAGATGAAAATATTCCTCATTTAATTATTTGATACTGTAACAGATCCCACCAAAAGTTTACTGTTAGGTTGGCGAACACGTATTAAAATCATTGAAGGAGTTGCTCAAGGGCTCTTATATCTTCATCAATATTCAAGACTAACAGTTATTCACAGAGATCTCAAGGCAAGTAATATTCTCTTAGATGGTGGTATGAACTCAAAAATATCGGATTTTGGCATGGCAAGAGTATTTGGTGGTGATGAGTTACAGTCACGTACCAAAAGGATAGTTGGAACTTAGTAAGTAAATTTTAATATCTAATGTCTTTTGCTTGTGTATTTTTTTCAAAAATCCCATCGAGATGGTTAAGTAATTGATGGAATAATGAATTTCAGTGGTTATATGTCACCTGAGTATGCTCTACGAGGTTTTTTCTCTATCAAATCAGATGTGTTTAGCTTTGGAGTTTTGTTGTTTGAAATACTGAGCGGCAAGAAGAACACACAGTTCTACAATACTGATTCCCTTACCCTTCTTGGCCATGTAAGTGATAAGATTTCTCACCTTCGCTTTTTCCCCCTTCCTTTCTAATAGATTAAGATGAATCTTGACCAAATTTTTTTATTATTGAATTGGAAAAGTCAAGAATTGTTTATATTACCAGAAATTAATATGAGTGCTGATCGACTTATTCATCTGCACTGGGAAAGTTAAATACTTCCTAGTGATATGCATCTTTTTATGACCATCGTTTTAACATTCAAATGCACTGTTCTTCAGGCATGGGATCTGTGGAAAGTTGACAGAGCTCTAGACTTGATGGATCCAACATTGGAAAATGAAGTGTCATATCCCACGTTGATAAGATACATTAACGTGGCTCTTCTTTGTGTTCATGAGAATGCAGCTGATAGGCCAACCATGTCAGAAGTAGTCTCAATGCTTACCAATGAAAATCTTGTTTTACCTTCTCCGAAACAACCAGCTTTTTCATATGTTAGAAGTTTGAAGAACTCAAAACAACCTGAAAGCAAGCCAGAAGCTTCGTCAGTGAATAATGTCACAGTTTCATTGATTGGAGCTCGATAGCTATCTGATTGGCCTCAGTTCATGTACGTTACAAATACATTCGTCATTTATGTGAGATGATGAGTTCATGCATTCGTCATGTATGAATTGAGATGATGAATTCATGCAACATGTAAAGCCTTAACTTAGCAATATTGGACGTAATTAGAGTCGTAACAAAAGTAAACATTGTTGAAAATTCAAATAGAAAAAAAAAAAAAAAAAGAAGGGCTGAAAGTCCTCGTCAAGTAATTGAAGTTTCCTTACTTCCTGCTACCCCCATTCTTGGAAATTTGAAGAATCAAAATTCAAACTAAGAAAATTTCCAACCACGAGGTCAGGGTATAGATTTTGTGACATAATTGCAAGATACTTTATTCATTAGTCATAACATCCACGAATCCAATCTCCAAAATTTTTGAAATTTCTGCTTACAGATTTATTAATGTAAAATCTTCATTTGTTCCACAATTTTAGTTCTCTTGTCTTCCTCTAGAGCATTAAGTTGTCATCAACTGCTGATACCATAATCCCATCAAGCTTGATACGAAGTGATGAAAAGTTAGTTTCATCTTCTGAAAGGTTCGAGCTAGGCTTCTTCACTCCTAGAAAATCAAAGTGCAGGTATATGGGAATATGGTATATTGACGGCTGTTTTTCTTTCCAAGGACAATATGAGAAATTAATCTCTCGAACAAATCTCCTCCAATAATGAATTTGTTTGGTTAGTTGGGAACCAAAACAAACTTAGCAGGCAAATAAGATAAACACAGTGTTTACGTGTTTCAACGAAGAGTGGCTCCAACTTACGTTCACGGGAGAAAGAGGGTGTATTTTATTACTGTTCGGGTTAAGATCGACTTGAACTACAAGGGGAAACGTGTTGGAGTTGGAGCTTGGAGCGCTAGTCCGAATAATATATTATATATTATATTTTATTATTTATTAATAAAATAACAACATTTTCATTTCAAACCTTATTAGTGGTAATGTTATTATGCATATTAGATTGATAGATATATAGATATGCTGAGAATGACATCGACCTTAGAATAATATTGTAGTAATATTGGACACTAGGTGGTCCAATATTGGGATAATATTACTATTATAAACTATTTTAAAGTAAGAATTCCTAATCGTTGGTTTTGGAATACGGTCGAATTCCTATAACCTAGAAGACTAGCCTATGTTGTATATTAGAATTGTAGTTTCAATGGTTTAACCCGATGTACCATGACAATGAAAGCTCGTATAGACATGTGGGTATTCATTGGAGCGAATACTGAATAACTCACAAGTCATTCCTATAGTTGGAAGTACACACCACCATCAATAGGAATCTCCCCGAGTCGAGTAGCATATGTGATCCTTTGGCTATAGGATAACATTCATTTTGTGTGTGATCCTCCACACTTTGATGCCATATATGCAGAGAAATCAAATGTGTATCAAGGTAAGATCTGTCGGCCCGTATGTGTACCGTAAGGGGTTTAGGTATCCATGTGAGTAAGTCACGATTCTTAAGACTTTGGCCAAAGCCGATCACATAAGGTGGATCGCATATATCAGAAATGGTTTATGATTAGTTGTAACGAATCATTGACATGTCAACTGTTGGGATTTATGTCCTAGAGCTTCATGTATTATAAACAGAATTGATTTTTGTAATAATATTAAATGCATTATTCATTTTATCAAAGTTGTTTGATTTATATCGCATATTGTCCAATTGTCTTGTTTACCTTGATTACTCTTGTACCTTTAGACTTAGTGTATGTTTGATTCACAAGAGGATTTAAGTCTAAATTTAGTAATCTAAATAGCCCATAGAGAGCGAACAAGAGGGTACTTTGTTTGTGGTTTATCTATAGTTGCGGTCCATTCTATACTTGTATGACGATCTTGATCCGGGATCGTTCATGTAGTGACATGGGAATGGAGGCACCTTGTATGATAAGATCATATATGACTGGACTTAGATAAATACGAATTTCTTTTAATATCCGTTAACCAAAGAAATTCATTTTATCTAATAGATGGTCATATATGGATTCGATCTTAATCCTGAGTGTATTACGAACTCCTGCATAACAGACTATGTCCTTTGATTTACTATGGTGAGGTTGGTGTTGCATTCCCGGCCAATAACTACGTATTTTGGGGATATGGTTTGGTATGTAGCTGTGAATTTTTACATAGATATGGAATTCACTCATTCTTACGAGAAGTAGATGAATATCTCTTTTAAGAGTTGATTCGGGACTTAAACAATTTGAGCGCTCAACTTTTTTATTACGAATAGAAAATATTTTATATTCATAATTGTTATGAATTAATTGTTCATTATAGAATCAATGGTGATAAGAGATAAAATATTTAGAGGGGTTTAACGGACTTATGACCCGGCTCTATTTATGAGATATTCGTGAAGGGCTATATCCATATGTAATTACTATATCGATGCACACCGAAAATGTTCGGTTTACTTAATCCATCTACGGTAACGAGAGTTCAACTTCGAGTTTTTAGTGGAATAATGCGGAGTTAATAATTCGTAATATTTGATTAAAGAGTTTAATTAATATTTCGGAATTATTGGAGCTCGGAACCGTAGGTCCATTTAGTCCCCGTGCTAGCTCGATTAACTGTAGCAAACCTAATATAATTAGATTGTCTAATTATATGCTCACATTATTTATTTATATATTATTAATAAGATTAATAATATTTATTGTCACAAATGAAAACTATGTTAAATTAGTTTAACTTAATATTTTATAGAATTCTTTGATTATGAGATAATCAAGTTAGTAATAATTATGAGATAATTACTACAACATGATTGAAGGTAAATAAATCATTATTAATATATTGATTTTTATTTACCATTGGAGACAAAGCCATATGGCTTACCATGTCATCCAAGCAATTACGTCTATTAGGTGGCTTGGATACACCTAGTAGTTTTTTCATTAGCTAATGCATTTTATGCTTTGGTATGGCCTCCACATTTATGTGTTTGCCATTGAAAGAAAGCATTGAATGCTTAATGACAAAGCCATTGTCTTTATCTTAACATTTCTTATGCTTTGGTATGGCATTCACATTTTTGTGTTGGCCATTGCAATAAAGCATTAGATGCTTAATGACAAGGTTAGTTGGCTTGTGTAAGAGAATATAATCTCTACCATTTCTCTCACTTCCTAAGCTTAACACTTTGCATTCATTCACACAATTGTTGTGAGAAAAGATTTGAGAGAAAATAGAGAGAGTTCTAGCATTCACAAGTGTTGTGAAATTCCTAAAGCCAAACACCATTGTGACATCTTAAATCTCTAAATAGTTTAGAGGTTTAATCTTTGTAAGTGAAGCCCACACTTCGGTTTGTTGGTTTCGAGTCATAGTTCGGAAGATCGAGTGGTTGATCCAAGTGTTGGACACCAAAGGATTGATCTTGGCTACTACAACAAAGGGAGAAGGCAAAGAAAATTTTGAAGATCCATACCGGACCCGGTGCCACCACAAGCAACTTTCGCCGCGCTAAGGAAAGTCGTTTCCTACATCAACATGAGATGTGCGCCTAGGAAACTTGACGGTGTAATCTATATTTCCTAAACACAACTACAATAGCCTACAACAGAGGGATTGTTAAACAAATGTGATGACCTCGACTTGTATAGTTTAGAAATATTGTTCATGTTTTTCGTGAATTCGGAGGTGGTCGAATTGTGTACATATAAGCTAGGCTTATATGACGAATGTGTCTGGACTTAGAGAGTCCCACAATATGAAGTGTACTCGTTGAGCACTTAGGTAGCCGATTATTTTTGATATTAAATAATATTTGATATTATAATTATCAACTAAGATAATTAAGTGTTAAATGATAACATTAATCATTTATTTTGACCTAATTGGATTAATCTAAAATCACACATAGATTTTTTTGTAATTTCATAAATATCTCTACCATTGGAAGACGTTTTGGTAATTACAAATATGTAATAATAGGTGTATTTGGCTTGATTTAATTGGATTAAATCAAAGTGGTAGACATGTAACTAATTTATTAATTAAACTGTGTCTTGATTTAATTGGATTAAATCAAAGTGGTAGACAAAGGTGATTAGTCACACCTAATTATACATATTTGGACAAATTGAATTAAGCCCATATAAAGTTTATTTGAACTTTTATTAATTAAAAATTATCAAAGTTTTGCTATAAATTGCAAGCTTGAGCAAGGTTTTAATCAAGCTTGAGAAAACTAAAAACAAGCAAAATTTATAGAAATTAGCATAAGTTAGAGAAGTGTTTAGAGAAGCTTTGGAAGATCTCTACAACATTTCAACCAGGAGAAATCAAGATTGGATCTTGGAGTCAAGCTTTCTAACTTTGGAAGTTCTCAACAATATTTAAATAAGGAGAAGTAGATTGGATATTTGAATCAACCTTGTTAGGTAAGTTTGATCTCCTCCAAAGCTATGTTTTTCATTAGTGAGTTATCATTAGTGAGACATATAATTATGAATTATGTATTAGATACATAATAACATAGCTTGATATTGAAATTAGGCTAATTAATTATGTAAGGAGTTTTTTGAAGTATAAACACAATATGTTTGTAATTGGGTCAAAATATTTATGTTAGACATAGACATAAAATTAGAGTTTAGAACTCTAGATAATAGCTTGGAGCTATGGCTACGATTCTAGAATTACTTGAACCCATTTGAGTGACCTAGAATTGTTCATAAGTCATTTCAATGTGGGATTCTATTTTGGTTTGTATTTTGATTTAAAGAAATGCATATATATATATATATTTAGAATTTATATGTTTGTTGTATAACATGTGTTGTGGTTGATTTTGAAATTAAAATTATTTAGAGTGATTTTAAAAGGTATTTAAGGTTTTTAAAATTAAAAAAAAAAATTATCAATGGATCAGGTCTGCCTGCTGCGTTGCTTGCTGCATGCAGCGCACGCGTATGCTCGCGCTCGGACCAGATATGCGCTAGGCATGTAGGACCCGATTTTTGACCCGATTTGATTTTTCGGACTATGTTTTATCCATGATTTTTCCCTAAACACTCGTAATGGAATATGATATTCATTAAATTATTTTAAAACTACACCCATGCTAGATATCCACAGGTTAGACCCACTTTCAATGCGCGGGGCACCAATCGGACCTTAGGGGTTCCACATCCGCCCCATAAGAATGGTATCAGCGTAGGTCTTAACCACACAACACATGTGTTTTGAATCTATGCCACAAAAATTTTAATTTAATTTTGCATAAGTCATATTGGAAATGCATTGCATGTTTTTAAATTAAAATTTTAATTTTGACCCAAGCGTGTTAATGATTTGATTGTCATAAATATCACTTGATTAAGTGATTACTTTATTTAAGTAATAATATTACTAATGTTGGAGCACTGTTGTATGGTCCATCTTGTCAATAGGGATATGAATGAGTTCTTACTACTTATGCCTAATATCGTCATTATTATGTGGGTATAAGTGCTTGAAACTTATGTCGCTCTGGTAAAACATTAGATGTAGCGTGATGAGTTAACGTAGTCACCCATTATTGTGAGGGTGTTCTTACGAAGCAAATTAGTGCACATTGACAAGTATACACCTGGAACACGTCTTAATCCAATACCGTCATTATTGTGAGGATAAGAAACGGTTCAGAACCAAACTAGGAGTCACATGAATGTGATTAACCTTGGAGGTATACCTAATGAGTTTATAAAGGCCAAGACCGTTGATAGTGTGAGGTTGGAGTAAATGTCATGGGATCCACTAGTTGGACAATTATGACCCATAACATCACTATTTGTACAGAACATGGTGTTGTTGTACAAATTAACTATGTGACAAAGGAAATTGCTCTTTTATCATTTGTAATTGGATTAACAAGATACATAAATGATAAAAGTTCATATGATTATTTCCGGATTAATAATATATGAGACAATATTAATCCATTAAGGTTTAATCATTAAAACATCCTTAGTCATAGTATTATCGAGATTGGACATCGATAATGCGGAATAGACTAGTATTTGTGCGTATTGTGGGAGCATAACGACATAGTTCTCATATATTTAAGTATTAGATACTTATGCAAGTGTGATAGGAGGTTGTGTTTTACCGATGGTACGGAAAAAGTTTCGCTCTGGATAGACCCCTCAGAATTCCATTGGTAGTATGACTCTGTGTCTATGGAAGTCCGAATCAGGGTAGGTGTATTTGGTCTTAACCTGAGACTTGCATCGCTAATACTTGCGACAATCAATATACTTTGGTTTTGGTCTTCCAGGGCTTTAACATGTTATGGGTACGCCTCTTCTGGGTATATTGAGAATCGTAGTGTATTGGGTGTGTGATGTCAAGAGGGAAGTATCACTTCAGTCATATGGAGATGATGGTCACGTAGGATAAGGAACTGGTACTATTATATGATGCAGCTATCGGGATAATATGACTAGGTCATGTTTATCTGATTATAGAGACTAGTTACCAGAGATCCGACATATGCTTCGTACGAGGCAGACACAATTCCAGCCCTAGGCCTTGCATGTGACATCCGATACTGGATCACAATACGCAATACTACGTATACTACGCCTGATATAAATGATATATTCCTTTAAGAATATTTCTGGAGAATTTGGTAGGCACAGTGCTTTGCTAGAAGCCAACCATGTCTTGTAAATCGGTAAAAACGTAGTACTAGGTATGTACTGTTGGACAATTATGACCCATAACGTCACTATTTGTACAGATCATGGTGTTGTTGTACAAATTAACTATATGACAAAGGAGATTGCACTTTTATCATTTGTGATTAGATCACCAAGATATATAAATGATAGGAGGTCCCTGTGATTTGTTCCTGGATTGAGAATGATATGAGACAGTATCAATCCACGAAGGATAAATCATTAAATATCCCTAGTCAGAGTATTATCGAGATTGAACATCGATAAATACGTAAAAGACTAGTATTACACTTGTGCGCGTTGTGAGGGCACAACGTCATAGTTTTCATATGTTTGGGTATAGAATACTCATGGAAGTGTAATGGGAGGTTGTGTTTTACCGATGGTACGGGAAACAGCTTCGCTCTGGATAGACCCCATCGGAATTCCATTGGTAATATGACTATGTGTCTATGGAAGTCCGAAATCAGGGTAGGTGTATTTGGTCTTAACTTGAGACTTGCACCGCTAATACTTGCGACAATCAATATACTTTGGTTGCGGTCGTCCAGGGCTTTAACAGGTTCTGTGTACGCCTATGCTGGGTATATTGAGAATCGTAGTGTGTTGGGTGTGATGTCAAGACGGAAGTATCACTTCAGTCATATGAAGAATCGTAGTGTGTAGGATACGGTACTAGTACTCTTAAATACTGCAGTCATCGGGATAAAATGACAAGGTCATGTTTATTCGATTATAGAGACTAGTTACCAGACATCCGACATGTGCTTCGTACGGGGCAGACACGATTCCAGCCCCAGGCCTAGCACGTGATCATCCGATACTGGACAGAAATACGCAATACTATGATACTACGCCTGATATAGATCCTTATTCCTGTAAGGATATTTCCGGAGAATTGGGTAGGCATGGCGCTTTGCTAGAGGCCAACCTTGTCTTGTAAATCGGTACAAACGTAGTACTAGGTACTTACGTGTTCGGATAGTCCGACGACCCGAATTTACTGCCAACATATCGGGGATCTCATAGGTCGCTTCCCGAAGATTCAACGATGACGTATGACTTACACTTTTATTAATCTAGGATTAATTTGATGAGAGAGAAAATTAATCTGTGATTAATTACATAGATATTTTATCTGGGATAAAATATCAATTAAAGAGAGATAACGATTAATTTGGAATTAATCGATAAATTAATATATTTGATATATTAAACGAAATTGGATTTTGACGCGGAATTGAAATTAGATTTTAATTCGGGGGAACGAATTAATTTAGAATTAAATTTTTAGCGACGTGAATAGTAATTATGCTAGACATGATTATTTAATTAAATTAGATTTAATTACATCGCAACGGAAAATTCGTTAATTTGGAATTAGCGAACCCGAGCCCGGGATTATTTGCGAGCGCATTCGCATTTCGAATTCGAGTGCAGCACGCAAGTCAAATCAAGCGTCAAACCGCTAGTCGCATCTAGCATCACCTCAAGCGTCAAATCATGTCACTTTGAGTGATGTAACCATTGATTGATTGATGTGACTTTATGTGAGTTGATGTTTGAGTGTTTGACACTCAAGTGTGATGGTTGATGTGAGTTGTTGGATTAATTAAAAGCTATTTACCTTTATTTGATTTAGGTATTTGACTTTTAATAATTTTGGTATTAGATACACAATTGAATTAACAACACACACATCTCTCTCTTTTCAACTACTTCTTATCTCTCTCGCCCAAACAAGGGTTTTTTCTTCACTGGTTCAGTTTTTCCGTGAGATAGGGAAGCATGAGTGTGTGATTTTTATGGCAAAAATTACAAAAGCTAGCACTCCGAGAGACATGCGAAGGTGATAAGGAAGTCCACCCATGAGCCGGGAATCGTTTGACGAAGCTTGGAGCTTGACGAAGGAGCTCAAAAACCAACAATGGAGGAGGCCGAATCATTGAGCTGTGAGCAGTCCACTACCGAGCATAAATCAATTTTTTTGCCTCCTGCGTCACTCAACCGATCGACGTAAGTATTCCGCAACTTCGTTGATTTGTATTCGCACATATTTCATACTTATTTATGATCTTGGGACCTTAGCTAAAACCAACACATACGTGTTCGGATAGTCCGACGACCAGATTTACTGCCAACATATCCAGGGATCTCATGGGTCGCTTCCCGAAGATTCACCAATGACGTATGACTCGAACATAATTAATCTGGGATTAATTATAATAGAGAGAAAATTAATCTAGGATTAATTGCAGAGAAATTTTATCTGGGATAAAATACTATTTAAAGAGAGAGAATTAATCGATAAAATAATATATTCGATATTTTATCAGAAATTAGATTTCGACGAGGAATTAAAATTAGATTTTAATTCGGGCGAACGAGTTAATTTAGAATTAATTTGCTAGCGACGTGAATAGTAATTTTGCTAGGCATAATTATTGAATTAAATTTGATTTAATTACATCGCAACGGAAAATTTGTTAATTCGGAATTAGCGAACCCGAGCCCGGGAGTGTTTGCGGGCCCACTCGGATTTTGAATTCAAGTGGGGCCCACAAGTCACACCACTAGTCATTCATTCACCTTTTTGGTGATGGAAATTAGTGAATGAAATGAAGGTTGCTTGTTATTCACACAATGTGAAAAGGTGATGGAAATATACCAACTTTGGTATATCTTTTATTTTTGATTTTTGAAATCAAATACACCCAACACACTTCATTATTCTTCACTCTCCCTCACGGTTTCCTCTCTCAAAATTTTGAAGAAACCGAATGCTCCATCTCTCTCACTCCCTCCATTACCGAGACCTAGGGTTCTTGGTTGAAGATTTTTGATTCAAAAATCTTGCATGCTAGCACATCAAATGAGTCATTCAAAGGTGATAGGGAAACCTATCCTTGAGCTTGGAATCAAAGATCAAAGCTTGGAGCATGGATTCAACGTTCAAGGAGGAGATTGGAGCACAAATCATGAGCTTGGCCGAAAGTTGGAGGAGCAGAATTTTTGTTGTTCATCTCATCCAAAAGCCGATCAAAGTGAGTATTTCCGCTACTTTACTTTGTTTTATTCGCACATTTCATTGCTTAATTGATATTTGTTTGACCTAGAAAACCCAACAATGGTATCAAAGCGGTTATTAAGCATGAAATTGAATTTAAGGTTCTTAAACTTTAATTTGGGATTTTGTGATTTATGCATGATTTCTTCAAATTGATGATTTGGTTGAGGTTGGATAATGTTAAATTGGATTTGTACATGATGGATTGGTGAAAATTAATTGGATTAATTTTCCCCAATTTTAGTGCCTTGGCCGAATGCATTGATAAACCCTAGGTCATGGTGATTTTGTTTTTTAGACCATTGGATGTGTTTAAAGACTTGGGATATATTAGTTTGTGATTTAATTGGATTGAAATCAAATTGATATAAAAAATCCCCTATTGCCGAGAGCTTAAGAGCATGTTGGGATTGATTTTGCTTCAATTTGTTTGGACATAAATTGGTTAATTAAAGCATGATTAATTGTGTAAATTAGTATTTTGGAAATGTTGATTTAAATAATTAATTATGGCTAATACACTTTAATTAATTAAATTATGATATTTGGAATATTGGAATTTAATTAGTTGGGCTAAATTTGGAATTGGGCTAATAAGTTGTATTTGGGCTTAATGGGCTTGGTTGGGCCAAGTTTGGTTTAGGTTAATTGGTTGGATCCAATTGGGCCTAAAACCATTTCCATAAAGTCCAAATATGATTAAATGGGCCTTTAATATTTTAATTGGGCCTAATGGGCCTAAATTGATTTTTGGCAATGGGTGATTCCTTATTGGGCTTTGGTTGCCAAAGTCCATGCCTTATAAATTAATTGAAAGCCCATTGGACTTTAATTAAATTGACATTGGATGTTAATTGGGCTTTGAGACCCGTTAAGATTAGATTTAGAATCTAAGTCGCAAAGGCTCATTAATAAATTGTAATTATTTAATTTGGAATTAAATAAAGAATTAGTATTGAATACAAATTAAATTGGATTTAATATTGTAGTTTGATATAATTCAAGAATTCGTACTTTGAGTACTTATTCTTAAAACGAGTTGGACTCGCGCAAATCAAATCGTTGTTTGAACATTGGATGATCATTATTCAAAGATTAATTAATTGGATTAGATTGATTGATAACATGCTTTGTGTGAATACATGGATGTGATGTATGAATAATGTATATCGGATGGATATTAGATGGGTGAGAGCAATTTTGGAAATTGTTGTAATAAATTTAGAATTTATTAAATTGGACCTGCGTGTCCAGCCTATTACCTCTTGATCTTTGTATTTCTCTTCTCACCTATTCCCCTCAATGTAAATGAGGTTTCTTTAGAAGTGTTATGTAATTGGGTAGAAGTAAGATTTGTACCGCGGAGAGAGGAAATGGAGAGATTTGTTCTAGGAACAAATGTTTTATATCCATCCGCATATCATTATTAATTTATTTACCGCGCCTTATTATGCTTTTAGAATGCATGCTTAAGGGTGTATGATGAGACCTAATCAAAGATAATTAATTGGTTGCCAATTACGCGAAAAACCCTCAACAAATATTAAGCGTTTTCCTTCCATTGAATGATTCATTCTCAAGATCCAAGATTGGCACTGGTTTGTTGGCCAAAGTCAAGACCTTTGTCCATCGCGGATGTGTTTGAATCATGAAGGCTTTGTTCCATATCGCATGTCTTGTCCAAGTTGTGATTTGTTGGCCAAAGTCAAGATCACTTCTTGTCCATCGACATCGATTACGAAGCTTTCCAAGGTCAATGGGTCCCGCTTAACTGGAATCATTAAGTTTGTTGTGCCAAAGCCAAGGCTTAGTTGATTCAGAGGAAAAAGGTTAGGGAATATATTGGATATATTGGCATATATTGGATATATTTTCGGACTTGGATGTCCACCTACTGGATCTAGGAATTGGATGAGATCCAATTGATCTTAGAGATCTACCTAGTTAAATATCATACAGCTTGTTGGCCAAAGTCAAGGTTGTGTGTTATTTAACGGGATCCTAGCCCACTAGGAAACTAGGTTTCCCGAGTACTCAACAGAGGGTTAGAGGCTCGCCGAAAAATAGTGGGAGGCAAGTATTAAATTTGCAATTTCGTTTAGATACTTGCCAATACGCGCTCATTTCATTTTTTCGTCATTTTTATATATATATTAGTTGGACTAATATTTAATTGTTGTTTTAAATTAAACAGTTGGACTGTATTCAAACTACTTCAAATATAGTTGATTATATAATTGGATTATAGTAATCAATATATTTGAATTTAACCAATCAAATTATAGTTGATTATATAGTTAGACTATAGTAATCATTATATTTAATGTACCCGAAATCGTTGATTAGATAGTTGGACTATTGGAATCAAGATAATGAAAGATTAGCGTTTAGAACATAATCCTGGGGAAAATGTCTTTAAGCGGCTTTAATTTTCAATTGGGAATAATACCTCAGGATAGTCCTGGGAACTGAGAAGTTACTTTATTTGATAGAGAAACATCTCGGGCCTAAGCCCGGAGTTGAGCAAATAGTAGAACATGATCTTTGGAAGATTCATGTAATGATAACTTTAGTGCTCAATCGTTATGCTTACCGCAATGACTCTTTAATTCCGTCGTCAAAATTAAGGATTAGATCTTTGTACCATGATGATGAAATTAAAGATCTTCATAGATCTATTCTTAGAAGTACGAATTGCAAAAGAAGCTCCTTCGCTCGCGTATGTCAGAGGGTACATCTGTCGAGCACTAGGTGTCGCAGATGATTGCTGACATCGATCAGCTAGGTTAGCTGGGCATTACCTACGTGGCCGAGACTACCAAATATTTGATCTTATAGTCTCTACCCGTAAGCTGGGGCAGGTTCATTATGAACCAAGAGTAAACTCTTGGAGAGTTGATGGCTATGCTCTAGGAGGCAGAGCCAGAGCTTCTAAATGGGCAAGGAAAAATCATCACAGTCTTCTAGGAAGACAAATGACATATCCCAAGATGTCTGCCTAAACTGTGGCAAACGGGGTCACTGAAAGCGTGACTGCCGTATGGACAAGGCAGACATGAAGGAATGAAGAGGGGCAAGGCTCCGGCTTCAAGTATGTTTGTCATAAACATGTTCACTATTAGTTTCAAAATTGGATTTTGATACTAGATGTGGTACATAAATATGTACTGATGTGCAGAATCTGCTGATTAGCAGGAGACTGACTTCAGTGAGATTTACTGCGAGTCGGAAACGGGACGAGAGTCGCTGTTTTAACCGTAGAAACCTAAGTTTAGGAACTATCCTTTTGGCATGTACCTAAATTAGGAAACTGTTATAATGTACCTAGTTTGACTAGAAACATTATCTCTATATCAAGTTTAACCCGTTGCGGGTATACCTTTATATTCTAGAACACTAAGTGTTTTATTTTATAAAGATGATATTGAGATAAACACACATTAGATGTGAATAACAGTATTTATATTTTGAATATAAATGAATCTCAAAGTATACATGACAAACAAATAGCTCAAACTGAATTAATCAGATGAGACTTATTTGTGGCATTGTTGTCTGGGACACATTAACAAGACTCGTATATCCAAACTTTTGAAGAGTGGGTACTAGGACGGATTTGATTCTATTCAAATGATGTCTACGAATCTAGTTTATTAGGCAAAGTGCCTAGAACACCTTTTACTTGGTAAAATTGTAAGTGCCACCAATCTGTTAGTACTCGTTCATTATGACGTAAGTGGGCCCATATCTAGCCAGGCTAGAGGTGGATATGAATGCTTTGTAACCTTTACAGATGTGG
Organism: Zanthoxylum bungeanum; assembly: GCA_019454045.1. NCBI lineage: Eukaryota > Viridiplantae > Streptophyta > Magnoliopsida > Sapindales > Rutaceae > Zanthoxylum > Zanthoxylum bungeanum. Next base: position 127,103 of record SKCR01035450.1, on the reverse strand, counting down.
CATCGCTTTATGGTTATCTGTTTCTTTTGAAACACGAATCGAAAACTTTTGATATATTCAAAGAGTTTCGACACGAAGTAGACAAACAGATCGGCAAGAGTATTAAAACATCACGATTAGATCGTGATGAAAATACTTAAGTAATAAAGTTTCTCGATTATTTGAAAGAGTATAGTATTCTTTCATAAAGGACTCTTCCTGGAACACCTTAATTTGAAGGTGTGTCCGAACAGAGAAACCGAACATTGTTGGACATAGTAAGGTTAATTATGAGTCGCTCTGAGCTACCATTTTCCTTCTAGGGATATGCATTAAACAGTGCAATACTTATTTTGAATAAGGTTCCATAAAAATCTGTTTGACAGACTTCATATTAGATATGAACAGGAAAGAAACTGGGTTTTCTCATTCCTGAAGATTTGGGAATGCTGGCATATGTTTGGATGATACCAAACTAGAACCCAAATCGGATAAGTGCCTAATTTGTAGGTTATCCTAGGTAACCAAAGTATAGTACTTATACAACTCAAGAGAACAATGTAATTGTTGCTCGCCATGCGGTTTTCCTAAAGGAATACCATATTGAGTGGTAAGTGGGAGGAAAGTAAAACTCGATGAAAATCGGAGTAATACTATTCCAGGCACGATTCCTTAACGGAACACAAACAGTTCATCAGGGATGAAACTATACCATAATCTTCGAAAACACAAGAACCGCGCAAGTCAGAGAGAGTCAGAAAAAAACCTGGGAGGTATGGGTTTTTGATCTCACCTCGTAAAGATGTCAATCTTATTGAGGAAGACGAACTGACTACGTATGAGGAAGTGATACAAGGTATCGAATCCCTATTATGGCAAAGTGCCATGATGTCCGAAATGGATTCCATGTATACCAACCAAGTTTAGACACTGGTTGATGTACCGGAAGGCATTGTGCCTATTGGTACTATATAAGTCTTCAAGGAAGACATACATGGATGGCAACATACCAACGTACAAAGCTAGGCTTGTAGCGAAAAGGTATCGTTATCAAAATTGTGTCGATTACGACGAAACCTTTTAATCATTGCCATGGTTAAATCCATTTGGATAATGCTTGCTAATGCTGCATGTTTCATTCATGAAATATAGCATCTGAACATCAAAACCGCTTTCCTTAAACGGAAACCTTTTGGAGGATGTTTATAAACATCCTAACGGTTTTGTCGTACCAAAACATGCAAACAAGGTTTGTAAGTTAATTCGATCCATTTATGGATTGAAGCAAGCATTGCTTTCTTGGAACTAGCGTTTTGATGTAATCATAATGGTATATGATTTAATTCAAAACGAAGATGATTCTTGTGTATATAAGGAGGTTAGTGGGAACGCACTGACAATGATTTTCCTAAATAATGATGATATATCATTTCTTGGAAATGACATTCCCATAATACAATCGGTGAAAGATTGGCTTTCATGATAATTCTCCATAGAATACTTGGGAGAGACAACCTTTATTCTAGGAATAAGGATCTACTGGGATAGATCTAAATGTTGTTGGCACTCTATGAGGACTCGTACATTGAAATACATGTACGCGACCTGGTTTCTCATATGCTTTGAGCATATGGAGTCACAATCATGCCAATCCAAGTGATAGTCACTGGATTAATGTTAAGAACATCCTTAAGTATCTTAGAAGAACTAAGGATGCTTTCTTAAGCTATGTAGAAGGAGAACTTGAAGTGACTAGGTTCACTGCTGTAAGTTTCCAAACCGACAATAACGACTGTAAGTCGTAATAAGGGTAATATATAATTTGAATAATGGAACAGTGAGCTGGAAATCTTCCAAGCAAGATACTGTTGCCGAATAAACAACAAAAGCGGAATATTACTGCAGCTGAGGCAGCAATAGAAGCACTTTGGATCTAATAATCCTAATTGGATTAGAAATAGTTCTGTTAGCAGCTGAGCTAGGCTATAGCACAGGCTAAATAATTAATGGTCTCATCAACGATCCAAGTATATACTTCAATTATTTCATCTGATTCGTTCGGATCATACATCGTGGCGATGTGATGATCGAATAAATCGCATCAGATGATAACCTTACAATCCGCTGACGAAAGCTGTTTCTCAGCAGAAGTTTGAGCGAACCGTACATAGTTCAAGTGTAGGACACTTGAGTGATTGGCTATAGGACAAGTGGGAGATTGTTGGACAATTATGACCCATAGCATCACTATTTGTACAGAACATGGTATTGTTGTACAAATTAACTATGTGACAAATGAAATTGCTCTTTTATCATTTGTAATTGGATTACCAAGATACATAAACGATAAAAGTCAATATGATTAGTTCCGGATTAATAAGATATGAGACAATATTCATCCTTAAGGTTTAATCATTAAAACATCCCTAGTCGTAGTATTATCGAGATTGGACATCGATAATGCGGAATAGACTAGTATTGCACTTGTGCGCATTGTGGGAGCATAACAGCATAGTTCTCATATATTTAAGTATTGGATACTTATGCAAGTGTGATAGGAGGTTGTGTTTACCGATGGTACGGAAACAGCTTCGCTCTGGATAGACCCCTCGGAATTCCATTGGTAGTATGACTATGTGTCTATGGAAGTCCGAATCAGGGTAGGTGTATTTGGTCTTAACCTGAGACTTGCATCCCTAATACTTGCGACAATCAATATACTTTGGTTTTGGTCATCCAGGACTTTAATAGGTTCTGTGTACGCCTCTTCTGGGTATATTGAGAATGTAGTGTATTGGGTGTGATGTCAAGATGGAAGTATCACTTCAGTCATATGGAGATGATGGTCACGTAGGATAAGGAACTGGTACTCTTATTTGCTGCAGCTATCGGGATAATATGACTAGGTAATGTTTATCCGATTATAGAGACTAGTTACCAGAGATCCAACATATGCTTCGTACGGGGCAGACACAATTCTAGCCTCAGGCCTTGCATATGACATCCGATACTGGATCGCAATACGCAATACTACGTATACTACGCCTGATATAGATTATATATTCCTTTTAGAATATTTCTGGAGAATTGGGTAGGCACGTTGTTTTGCTAGAAGCCAACCATGTCTTGTAAATCGGTAAAAACATAGTATTAGGTACGTACATGTTCGGATAGTCCGACGACCGGATTTACTGCCAACATATCCATGGATCTCATGGGTCGCTTCCCGAAGATTCACCATTGACGTATGACTCGAACATAATTAATTTGGGATTAATTATAAGAGAGAGAAAATTATCTAGGATTAATTGAGGAGAAATTTTATCTGGGATAAAATATTATTTAAGAGAGAGAACGATTATTTTGAATTAATCGATAAAATAATATATTCGATATATTATACGAAATTAGATTTCGACGCGGAATTAAAATTAGATTTTAATTCGGGTGAACGAGTTAATTTAGAATTAATTCGCTAGCGACGTGAATTGTAATTTTACTAGGCATAATTATTTAATTAAATTTGATTTAATTACGTCGCAATGGTAAATTCGTTAATTCGGAATTAGCGAACCCGAGCCCGGAAGTGTTTGCGGGCCCACTCGGATTTTGAATTCAAGTGGGGCCCACAAGTCACATCAAGTCACATCACTAGTCATTCATTCACCTTTTCGGTGATGTAAGTTAGTGAATGAAATGAAGGTTGCTTGTTATTCACACAATGTGAAAATGTGATGGAAATATACCAACTTTGGTATATCTTTTACTTTTGATTTTTGAAATCAAATACAACCATCACACTTCATTATTCTTCTCTCTCCCTCACAGTTTCCTCTCTCAAACTTTCTGGTAAAATCTGGGTTCGCATGCATCTGTGCTTTATGAACATAATTAACGATATAGATTAGTTATGATGATATGATATTACTTGAGTAAATCCAGAGAGGTTCGAATTGCTTAGGTTCATTCCACACCGTTTTCAGAAAAGTTTCGGAAGATTTTTCGGAAACGCGTGATTTGCATATTTGAGCTACTGGATTGACGTATAACAATGTTTAATTATGTAATATCAGTATTGGACGTATTATGAGTAGTGAAATTAAAAACATATTTAACTTGGGTTTTTCCGAAAGGTTGGAGAGTTTATGCTATCAGTAAGTTTTCCATGATTAAGGACTCTTACCATCTGTATTTTGTGTTACAGATGGAGAAAGAGAAAGGATAACATGGACCCCAAGTAATTCCTTAAAGTAATATAGTTTTTGAGTCTTAGAAAGCATGAAATGAGAGTTATTAGAGTTATATTCAATGAGATTCGTAAAGAGCATATATAGAAACAGATTGTCTGAAAGTATGTATAGTGTCGAGTTCTAGATTGCAAGCTTTAAGAGGAACTGATATGAAATCGACACTTGATATCCAGTTATAGATGTACTAGTATTAGTGTGTGTCTTTGACAACCTCAATGTCGCAGTGACACATATTCCTGTATTGAGGACTAGAAATAGACATAGCTGACGTTTCTATAGTTAGATTTTTAAGAAGTATAGCCAATAACTTATGCAGTTAAACTCCACACCGGAGTTATGTTTCCTAGTGATGCGTTTGATAATTGTTTGGTGATGACATTATGTTTGATTGATTTTTTTGATATATTATTATGTTTAAGTTTAAAAAAGCTAGTCTCAGTATGAAACATTAGTATAACCTGTTGTTTCATTTTCAAAGATAAGCAAATCTTCAAGTAAAACATATTTCAATACTTGAGACATATAAGGGTTTTCATGAAGTTTTTCTGCTTTACTTACTGTTGCCCACATGCTTAACAGAGTTCTATCGAAATCTGTTTCTACAATCCTATATCAAATATGGTACGGTAGAAATCCAAGTCTTATATATTTAAAGATTTAGGATAGTAATGCATACATTACAGTTACGCAGCAGGATAAACTAGTGCCCAATGGGTATAAGTACAAGTTTGTTGGATATCCTGAAAATTTTTTGAGATATCAATTCTATAATTCTGAGTAATGAAATAAAATTATTGCTCGTCTTGCCACTTTTCATCAAAAAGAATTTTTGAGAGAAAGTGAGAATTGTAGAAATATTGAACTTGATGAGTTTGATCCCAATATTAAGGAACCTGGGATGAAACCAGAGATCCAATTAGTTGAAGGATCTACAACACAGGTTCTACGTAAGTCGAATTGAATATCAAGGCCTCTTGAGAGACTATTTTTAACGTCTGATGTGAGCCTTGATATTCTCCTCTAGGTGAAAATGAATCCAACTACGTACAAAGAAGCGATATTGGATATCGATTCGGGAAACTGGTAGGAAGTCATGAAGTTCGATAAAGATTCTACGTATGACAATCAAGTCTGGGACTTAGTTGAACTTCCTGAATGAGTTAAACTGATTGGTTGTAAAATGGATTTATAAAAGGAAGCGAGGACATGATGGAAATATGGAAACCTTTAAGGCCCGACTGGTAGCGAAAGGTTACACTCAACGTCCTTGGATTGACTATGAGGAAACCCTTTCACTAGTAGCCATGCTAAAATCTATTAGGATTCTTTTAGCCATTACTGCATATCATGACTATGAGATATGACAGATAGATGTGAAAATCACTTTCCTAGATGGATTCCTCGAGGAGGATATCTATATAGAACAACCAGAGGGTTTCGTATCCAGTGAGACTTCAAACTTGTTCGGAAGCTCTAGAAGTATTTTTATTGACTTAAACAGACATCTCGAAGCTGGAATCGTCGTTTTGATAAGATAATTAGATTATCTGGATTCATCAAGAATGAGGAAGAACCGTGTGTTTGTTAGAAAGTTAGTAGGAGCATGATAATATTCCTTGTTTTGTATGTAGACGATATCATTATCATTGGGAATGATATATGATTGATGCAAATTGTGAAAAGCCTACCTTTGTAAGAACTTCTTCATGAACGACATGGGTGAAGCTTCCTGTATACTGGGTATAATGCTCTACTAAGATAGAGTTAGGAAGCATATAGGGTTGTCACAATCGAAATATATAGATAAAATGTTAGAAATGTATGGTTTTATCAACTACAAGGCAGTAAATGTACCTTTCTGATATGTCATACTTCTTTTGAAGAAAGTGGCACCTCAGTCTGAAGAAGAGAGAGTTAGAATGTCAAACTTGTCATATGCTTATTATATTTGGAAGCATATGTATGTTATGCTACATGCAAGACCTGATATAAGTTTCTATGTTATTGTTACTAGCCGATATCAATCAGATCCAGATAATGATCATTGGACAGCCGTGAAACATATTTTGAAATATCTTAAGGGTACTAAGGATATGTTTCTCATGTATGGAGAAGATGAGCTATAAGTTATGGTTTATACAAACTCTCACTTCCAAGGAGATCCAGATAATATAAAGTCTATATTCGGATACATATTTACCCTTAATGGCGGTGCGATTAGTTGCGATGTTCAAAACAAGTCTCAACAGATGATTCCACCACTGAGGCATAATTTATAGCGACTTCAGAAGCTGCTAAAGAAGCTGTTTGGATTAGATATTTTATCACAGAACTTGTCATTGTGCCTAGTATTGCGCATTTGATCCCAATATATTGTGACAATAGCGGAGCCATTGCGTAGGCTAAGGAGTCGAGAGCGTATTCCAAGTCTAAACACGTGAAATAAAATATCACATGATTAGAGAGATTATTGAACGAAAAGACACAGTAGCCTTAAAGGTTCAAGGATAAGACAACATAGTAGACCCGATAACTAAGGTCTTACCTCATAAGTTATTCGATAAACATGTGGAGGAGATGTGACTATGGTACCATCCGGATTGGCACTAAGCAAGTGGGAGTTTGTTGGAGTTGGTGCTTGGAGCGCCAATCCGAATAATATATTATACATTATATTTTATTATTTATTAATAAAATAACTACATTTTCATTTCAACCTTTATTAATGGTAATGTCATTATGCATATTAGATTGATATATTTAAAAATATGCTAAGAATGACATCGACTTTAGAATAGTCATGTAGTTATACTGGACACTAGGTGGTTCGACATTGGGATAGTATTACTATTATAAACTATTCTTAAAGTAAAAATTCCTAGTCGTTGGTTTTGGAATATAGTCAAATTCCTATAACCTAAAAGACTAGCACATGACGTATATTGGAATTGGAGTTCCAATGGTTTAACCCGATGTACCATGAGCAAGGGAAGCTCATATAGACATGTGGGTATTAATTAGAGCGAACAGTGAATGACTCAAAGGTGATTCCTAATAGTTGGAAGTACACACCACCATCAATAGGAATCTCCTCGAGTCGTGTAGCATATGTGATCCCTTAACTATAGGATAACATTGATTTTATGTGTGATCTTCCATAGTTTGATGTCATATATGTCAAAGACCTTTCATGATTTGACCACTAGATGTTCGTTGGGTGTGGATCGAAGCACTCGTTAATCAAGTGCATAACAAGATAAGATCTGTCAGCCCGTAAGTGTACCATAAGGGGTTTATGTATCCATGTGAGTAAGTCACAATTCTTGTGACTTTGGCAAAAGTCGATCACCTGGGGTGGATCGTATATATCAGAAATGGTTTTTGATTAGTTGTAAAGAATTGTGGACATGTCGACATGAGATGTGTGCCTCGGAAACTTGACGGTGAAATATATATTTCCTAAGCACAACTAGGATAGCCTATGATGGGGAGATTATTAAACATATGTAATGATCTCGACTTGTATAGTTCAGAAAGGTCATTCATATTCTTCACGAATGATCAGTGGTAAACATACACTTTTCGTAAGAGCACGTATCGTTCAAGTAGTATAAAATATATCGATCGCACGAGGACTTAATACATATGCTATTAATTTATGAAGGTAAATTTCTACACGTATCTAATTGGTTTGATTGTTGTTTGGTTGGTGATTTGAACTAAAGACAAGTAATTAAAACAATGCGAAAGTAAATTCTAAAAGTAATCAATATTATGAAACTATCTAGGGTTGTGAATCCTTCCAATGTTCTTCTAAAGATGAAGTGATTATCTTATGTTTGTGTAATATTTCAGTTTATTAACCTAGAATATGAAGATATGCAAAAGCCTATGTCGATGGTCAGATACAAACACCCAAACTAACTCAATTAACTATATGTCTATGTTAATTAAGAAACACTGAATTCATTAATATTAAGTTCCAATTGTGGTTACCCACACCCGACAGGTGTATGTCCATCCTGGAAGGAAATCTCTAAGGTGAATGTGAGATCGTGAGCTATTGAGTCTATGGCTGAAACCTAAAAATCCCTTCGTCAAGTGCATTTTAAGTTTACCAAATCAATCTTATTAGTGGCCAATTAATAAGAAATATTAAGAACTAGACTCAATAAATAAATTAATACATTTCACAAGACAAAAATAACCAACTTATAAGCCTATGGTATTGGAATTCATCACAACCCTAGATAATGTATTTAGTTACGACACATATATAGGTTTACTAAAGACATAAATAAATAAAACATCATGCAACTAATTGAAAATTAAAAAGGTAAAATTTACAACAATGAAATAAAATACTGGGGGTTTGTGGATCCACTTTTATTATTTCAAATCTAGAAATCTCCATTATTATAATATATAAATTTGTATTATATTACCAACCGACCATATAGGCGGTATCCTGATTAAGTCAGATTTTAATTAATTTCAACCGACCATAAAGACGGTAACCAATTAAGTCAAGTTTTAAGATAATTTATATATTATAAAAATAAAGGAGATTAATCTAAATTATAATAATAAAAGTTTAACATTCACCCCAGAAAAAGAAGTTACCTACTCATACTTTTAAGTAAAACAAAGAAAGATTTATTACATAAAATAAAAATTATATACAAGAAAATTGAAACTAAACAAACAAGATGCTCTCTTCTTAGTATTCTAAGGAAATTCCCCAGAAGAAGTATGAAGAAGAAGATCAACTGAAATCAGCTTCAATTTATAGGCTTCAAAATCGACCGGCGTCGCGACGCGCCAAGCCTTATACGTCGCGACGCGCAACAGGAAATGGCGGCCGGATTATTATGTCGGCATCGTGACCCGTTGAGGTTTGGCGTCGCGACGCGTGCTACAGTGATGGCGTCATTGTGACGCAAGTGATGATGCGTGTCGGAAGATGAATTATGTCCTGTGCGTCGCGACGCGCGTGAATGATAAATTTCCCGTTTTGCCATTTTTAATCCATTTTTCACCGTTTTAGCCCCGATTTGATTCCAGTGAGTCCTGCTATTTTATTTATCTATAAGGTAACACAAAACACATCAAAATATTCACAATACCTGGGAAACTATACAAAATATTAAGTAAAATGGGCGGTAAATATTGATATATTTTCCGCTCATCACACCCCCAAACCTAACATTTTGCTAGTCCTCGAGCAAAACAAAAAAATAAAATGCAATAAACAACTTCAAAATAAAATTAAACTAAGCCATTTTCATAGGGATTACGGTTGCATTTAGCATATGCAACGAGCCTTTAAACCCCTAGGTGTCCTTAGTGGACGAGTTGTAGTCTCGTAAGGGCTTATAGTGACGATACCCACAAACATCAATCAAATATACATTCAATCACATAAAATAAATTAAAAAGTTAAACAAGTTAGTGACTAAACAAGTGAAATTCTTATCCTAGTTAATAGTTATTTTCTTTCTTTCTAAATTACCAAATAAGTAAATTTTCCGATTATTTTTACCATTCTCCATATACACAACTAACAATGTATTAATCAAGTCATTGTTCCCATAATATTCATAAGTGTAGTTGAAACGAGAGTAATATTTTTGTTCTAAAGTTATACCAGAGTTCACACCTTTTTGGCAATGGATTTATTTTTTATTTAACATCTTCAATCCTTGTAGCGAGCTTTGGGCCAGTGACTCCCAAACCAGTTGGCTTTAGCACACTAGGTGTTAAGACACCCCTACGAACTTAATTACTCGGATCTCAGATGTTAAAAGTTCTACCGTTTGATCTAAACAATCACTGCTTACTGAGGCAAGACGTTTGGTTACTAAGTAGAAAATTTATTATTAACTCAGGCTTTTACCGTTTGACGCGAATAGTTACTGCTTACTGAGGCAAGAAGCCTGATTACTAAGTAAACTTTATTTATGTGCACATTTTTTTATTCCATCGCTTTCAGATGCTTTCTCCAATAAACTAGAGCACTGAATATTATAAACTTTCACTTATAACCAATGTTCGTATGTTACCATGTATGTTGATGATACCTTTCAAATGAGCATATGAAGATCAAATTTAGTCAATATTATGGAGAATCCACTAATTTAAATAATTCAAAATGAAATAAAAAAAAATAACTAGTTACGAATTAGGCCGAGATACGTCTCAAGAGTAGAAACTCCTTACACAGCTATCTCAAAACACAATTCCACATGGTTAGTCAAGGTTAAAAGCATAAAAATTAAAAAAAAAATCAATTTAATTTATTCATTTTTATATAAAAACAAGATACTAGTGGATTATTCCCCTCCCCCAAATCTAATTGAGACATTTTCCCTCATGTCTAAAAAGAAAAAGAAAAGTTATAAGACAGTACCTGGTTAGCGTGGAATTGTAAATCTAAAAAGAAAACTAAAGGTTAAGATCCAGATTTATCCGACGCATCTTACCACGATCATTATCATACCAGTTCAACTTAGAAAGGATAGGTTCAATAATTGGTTCAAACATCAAGAGTTGGTCAATTAAAGTACTCGTTGTTCTGGCAGTGAAGAGGATATCTTTTACGGGTTTTGAAAGGAACCCATTTCTCCTAGCATCTTCAAGAAACACAAAACGAAAGTCAAAATATCCATCAATATTAAACAGTCCAATTGGTTTTTGGTGTATGTTTAAGTTCGCCCAATATACCATTGTGAAGATTTCCTCCATCGTACCCAAAACACCTGGCAAAGCAATAAAAGCATCAGCAGGATTAATCATTTCAATAAGTCATTCGGACATACCTGACATGATGTATTCCACTCTGTTTGATTGTCCGATAAGATTTGCCTCCGCTAAAGTTTTGGAATGATTCCCAAAACTTTACTGCCTCCTTCATGTACGGACTTTGAAACGTAACCCATCAATCCAAGATTGCCACCACCATATACCAAGTGCATATTTCTCTCTACCATGACTCTACCCAATTCTTTTCCTGCCTCAACATATTCTGGCTTATATCCTGAACTTGTTCCACAAAACACACAGATATTCATGACTCGTCTTCTTGAAGTTGGTTCCATTTTTTTCTTTACTCTCTCTGATCTGGATGTGTTGAAGAGAGCAATGATGAGATGAATTTATAGATCCTGAAAAAAGGTGAGTAATAATAGCACTAATACCTGCCAAATGAAAATTATTAGCTGAATAGTAAAATAAATCGTGAAAGTCAAAAAGTATGGATCTTGTCGGCGAAAATAAAAAGGAATAAATTAAATCACAAAAATTACGTAAAGACAAACAAATCAAAACAATATTATATACAAGTAGAAATGGCTTGAATGACCTCTATGGGTCAGAGACAAGCTTCCCATCCAATTTTCTTATAAATGGGCTAACATGGTCTCTTAAACTCAAATTCCCAAGACTCAATTGTTGTCTTTCTCTTCGAAACTATATATGTAAATTGCGAATTGCGTGATAGACATATCCATTGGGATGCGTCTCAAGAGTCAATGATATGTCATCTAAAGACTCCTTACACATGACATCCCTAATGAATTTTATTTTATCTTCGCGATTATCAGACACCATTCCTAAAGAACGACAATGAGTATTGCATGTACAACGTGTACATTTATAATAAAACCTAATCATTTAGCTCTTCGTTTTTTAGCATAGGTGATTTTTCCTAAATCAGGCAGAAATGAAATAAAAGAGTCAGATGACTCACCTGCCAAGCGAACTCGTGCTTCAATTATCCAATGAATATCACTAGGAATACCTTTGATCATCAGAAGTCTCATTCTTTCAATGCGTGATTTGTAGACTTTCATCATAGAGTTTTGAAGGAGAAAAGGAAAATGCTTATGAAGTTTTATGAGAATGTCTTCCATCATGTCTGTGATTTTTCCTACAACCATTAAACACGCAAAAATTAAACACGCAAAATTTCAATATATACATAAATTGCATGGGTTGCCTCCCTGCTAGCGCTAAGTTTAACGTCGTCAGCTAGACATGACTGCCCAAATATTAGGCTGGATCTGCCAGTGTGAGAATCTCTTTATGACACTTGATGAATTCCCCCAGTAGTGCTTGACACATTAGCTGTTGACTTTGAATATATCATTGGAGTTGGTGTCATGTAGCTCAACGGCTCCATATGGTAACACTTGGGTGATCACAAATGGACCTGACCACCGTGATTTCAGCTTGCCAGGGAAAAGTTTCAACCTTGAGTTGTACAACAATACCTGCTACCCTGGTTCCAGTTGTCTGCACACTATTTTCTTATCATGCCACTTCTTGGTCTTTTATATGTACAGTATGGCATTCTGATAAGCATGGAAACAAAATTCCTCTAATTCATTCAGTTAGTGGAGCCGTTTCTTCCCTGCTGCTTGCAGATCAAAATTTAGTCTTTTCAGTGCCCAGTATGCTTTATGTTCTAGCTCTACAGGCAGATGACATACTTTCCCAAACACCAATCGATATGGGGATATTCCAATGGGTGTCTTGTAAGCTGTCCGGTAGGCCCATAATGCATCATCCAATTTTGTAGACCAGTCCCTCCTTGTTGAACCAACGGTTCTCTCCAGGATTATTTTGATTTCTTTTTTGGAGACTTCAACCTGACCACTCGATTACGGATGGTAAGCAGTGGTAACTTTGTGAGTAACTCAGCATTTGGCCTGGAGTGCATCGAAGTATCTGTTGCAGAAGTGTGTTCCATGATTATTGATGATTGTTCGAGGTGTTCCGAAGCGAATGGTCCTTCATTTCGTTTCGAAATATTTCCCGTCCTCTAGCACCTGTCACATTGAAGAATGAATAAGTGAGAATAAAATATTCTTTTTGAGAAATTTTAACACCACTTTGGAGTCATTTGATGGCAGTGTTGTTCATTCTACCCCTTTGGAGACGTAGTCTACTGCAACCAGAATGTACAAGTTTCCGTATGATGGAAAAAAGAGTCCCATAAAGTCAATCCCCCATACATCAAATATTTCTACTTCGAGAATGCTTTGGAGTGGTCTTTCATTTCTTTTCGAAATATTTCCCGTCCTCTGGCACCTGTCACATTGAAGAATGAATAAGTGAGCATTTGTAAACAAGGTGGGCCAAAACAAACCTGATTGTAGGACTTTGGCTACAGTTTTATCTCTGCTGAAGTGTCCGCCATATGGAGATGAATGACAATGCTGCAAGACACTATTAACCTCCTCATGTGGTACACATCACCGCAATAACTTATCAGCATAACGTTTGAATAGGTACGGCTCATCCCAGACATAGTGCTTAACTTCTTTGAAGAATTTCTTCTGTTGCTGATGTGTCCATTCCAACAGCCATTACCCTGATACTATGTAGTTTACATAGTCTGCATACTATGGGACTTCATGCTGCTTGATGGCGAACAACTGTTCATATGGAAAAGTTTCTTTGATTGTCAGTTCATTGCCAGTTGTACCTCTATTTTCGAGCCTTAACAAGTGAGCTGCCACTTGATTTTCTGTCCACTTCTTGTCTCGGATTTCCACATCAAATTCTTGCAGTAGAAGCACCCAACAGATCATTATGTGCTTTGCATCTTTCTTTACGATAAGGTATTTGATTGCTGAATGATCTGTGTTGACCACCACTTTAGGACCCAGCAAATAAGAGTAGAATTTATCAAAATCAAGCACAACTGCGAGCAAATCCTTTTCAGTTGTTGTGTAGTTGAGTTGTGTTTCATTCACAGTTTTTCTGGGATAGTAAATGGTGTGAAAAATGTTCGCCTTACGTTGTCCCAAAGTGTATTTACAACAAAATCACTAGCATCACACATCACTTCAAATGGGAGCGTCCAATCTGGTACTACTATGATGGGGAAATAGACCAACTTCTGTTTCAAGATCTCGAAAGCATGGTGGCATTATTTGGTGAAGTGGAAAATCACGTCGTTCTCCAGCAGATTGCACAGAGGTTTGGCAATCTTGGAGAAATCTTTGATGAATCTCTGGTAAAATCATGCATGCCCGAGAAAACTTCGAATCCATTTGACTGATGATGGTGGAGGTAGTTTCTTTATCGTCTCGATCTTTGCTTTGTCTACCTCGATTCCTTTATGTGAGATCTGATGTCCCTGGACAATACCTTACTACACCATGAAGTGGCATTTCTCCCAGTTCAGTACCAGATTAGTATCTTCACATCTTTGTAACATTTTTTCCAGATTTTACAAGTAGTGGTCGAACGAGTCTCCAAACACTGAGAAGTCATCCATGATGAATTCCATGTTTTGTTCTATCATGTCTGAAAAGATGGCCATCATGCAACGTTGAAATATGGCAGGAGCATTACAGAGTCCAAATGGCATCTTCTGGAATGTAAAAGTACCATACGGGCATGTGAAAGTGGTTTTCTCCTGATCTTCTAAGGCGATGGAAATATGATTGTACCCTGAGTATCCATCCAGAAAGTAGTAGAAATCATGCCCCGTCAAGCTCTCTAGAATCTGGTCAATGAATGGTAGCGGGAAATCCTTCCATGTTGCTTTGTTCAGCTTCCTATAGTCCATACACACTCTCCATCCAGTCACTGTTCTTGTCAGAATCAGCTCGTTCTTTTCATTTGTGACTATAGTCATTCCTAATTTCTTGGGTACGTATTACATATGACTCACCCAATAGCTGTCAGAGATGGGGTATATGATACATGCGTCCAACCATTTGATGTGTCCGTTGATGCTTGACTGTGGCTCTGTATTCATCATTCATCAGGATTTTGTGCATGCAAAAGGATGGATTGATGCATCGAATATCTGCTATAGTCCAGCCAATAGCTTTATGTGCTCACGTAGCACTCTCAATAACTTATCTTCATGCACCCATGTTAGCGAAGAATAGATAATCACAGGTAAATCGGAAGAGTTTTCCAAGTATACATATCTGAGATGGTTCAGAAGTGGCTTTAGTTTAAGCTACGATGGTTCTTCAATCGAGGGCTTGATTCGCTCCTTTTCGGTAGTTCCAAGCTTTCCATCTGTGGTGTCGATCAGAAGCGAGAGGCTCCATCAAGATAGTTGATACATTCCAGAATCTCATCATATAATGTCAGTCATGTTGGTGATGCATGTTTCAAGTTTGTTAGTGGAAAGTTACATTGTATCTGTGTTCTGGATGATACTATCTATTACATCAAGTCTGAAATATTCCTCCTCTTTTTTCGTCATTTGGAAATTTCATGGCTTTAAAAACATTGAATGTTACTTCTTGGTCCTGTACCCGCATGGTTAGTTCATTTTTTTATACATCAATGATTGTTCGACCTGTAGCCAAAAATGGTCTCCCAAGGATGATGGGTACATCTTTGTCTTCCTCAACTACCCCTCTCGAAAATATGAGTGATCTGTCAATAAGTTGAAGAGTGACGGAGGTGGCTTTGCTTCTCCAAGCTGCAATTTCCTGTAAATAGACAAATGCATCAAGTTAATACTAGCACCTAAATCACACAAAGCTTTACCGAAGTATCGTTCTCCTATGGTGCAAGAGATTGTGAAACTGCCAAGATCCTTCAATTTTGGGGGTGCTTCGTCAGAATGATGGCGCTACATTCTTCTACCAATGCTACAGTCTCATAATCTCCCAATCTTCACTTTCATGACTGAATATCTTTCATGAATTTGACATAACTGGGCATCTGCTCCAACGCTTCTGCAAATGGAATATTGATATGCAGCTTTTTGAATATCTCCAAGAATCGAGCAAATTGCTTATCCAGTTTGTGTTTCTGGAGACGCTGTAGAAAAGGTGGAGGTGGAGTAAATCTTTCTGGATCATTTTCTTTTGCCTCTTTTTCCTCCATATGTGGATCTGCTTTGTTGATTTCTTTTGCAACATCCTCAGTAGATGCATGGACTCCAACATATTTGTTGATTTCAGTGTCGCTTTTCAAAGTGATGGCTTGGCATTGCTCCTTCCCTCTGTTCCTAGGATTTGGTTCTGTGTTGCTAGGAAGGGTACCTTGCGATCTGTAACTCTGAGCATTGGCCTGTTATCCCAATTGATTTTCCAGTGCCTTTATAGAAGCTGATTGGCTTTGAAACATAGCATTGTATTTGGCTTCTTGCTTTTTCCACATCTCTGCAAGCAAATCTTATATTTCTGGCTTCTTCTCATACTCCTGGCTTTTATTCTGCTGTTGGAATCCTGGTGGTGCATTGTTCTTTTGCCCTGAAGTGTTGCTCCGTGCGAAATTGAGATGATTCCTCCAACCTAGGTTGTAGGTATTGGAATATGGATTGTTCCCCTGTCTGTTGAAGTTGCTGACATAGTGATCGGTGGTGAACACACACGTAACGCAAGCACACGTAACACTCAAGTAGTATAAAAATATTGATCCCATGATGACTTAATTTCTACTGTTGTTATTAATTATTGATGCTAAATGTTTACAAGTATCTAATTGAGATGGGAAGGGAACGGTTGCTAGATTGGTTGGTTGAATGTGGATTTGCTAAATAAATAAATAAATGAAAATATAAACGAAACAAAGGAAATTAATAATAAAGAAAACAAATATCTAGGGTTGTGATTCCACACAATAGTATTCTAATGATGAATTGATTCTCTTATACATATGTAAAAAATTAGTTTGTTAACTTGGAACATGAAGATATGCAAAAGTATTTATCGATAGTCAAATGTAAACACCCAAAGTAACCCAATTAACTATATTCATATGTTAACTAAGTTACCCAAATTCATTAAGTTAAGTTCCAATTGAGCCTACCCATGCCCGATAGGTATATGTCTATCCTGGAAGAAAATCTCCCATAAAGTGAGATCGTGAGCTATTGAATCTAAGGTTAAAACCTAAAATCCATTTTCCAAGTTCATTTTAAGTTTAGCACATCAATCTTATTGGTGATCAGGCAACAAGAATCATTAAGCTTAAGATTCAATAAACAAGCCTAAGCATCACACATAATATAAAGAAAACCAATTATTAAACTAGTGAATATTGTGTTTCATCACTTCCATAGATTAAAAATAAAATGCTGGGGTTAGGGGATCCACCTTTACTATTTCAAGTCTAGAAATCTCTCTTATTATAATATATAAATTTGCATTATTTTACCAACTGA
This sequence comes from Zanthoxylum bungeanum, assembly GCA_019454045.1. Classification (NCBI taxonomy): domain Eukaryota; kingdom Viridiplantae; phylum Streptophyta; class Magnoliopsida; order Sapindales; family Rutaceae; genus Zanthoxylum; species Zanthoxylum bungeanum. Next base: position 109,727 of record SKCR01035450.1, on the reverse strand, counting down.
CCATATAGGCAGTATCCTGATTAAGTCATGTTATGATTATTCCAACCGACCATAAAGGCGGTATCCAATTAAGTCATGTTAAAATTAATTTAATTAAGTCTAACCGACCATAAAGGCGGTATCCAATTAAGTCAGGTTTTAAGATAATTTATATATTATAATTTAAGAGAGATTAATCTAAATTATCATAATAAAAGTTTCACCTTTCCCCCAGTGGTAATTAACTACAAAACATAAAAGAAAAAAAAACTAATATTACTACTACTAAAAATAAAAATACATTACTATTAATATATACAAACAAGATACAATCCTTAAATCCTTATTAAGAACCTTAAGGAAAGTATGAATTTTGAAAATGAAATCAGCTTTTATTTGTAGGTAAAATTCAGGCTTGCGTGTCGCGATGCAGAAGTCTTGTGCGTCGCGATGCACGTTGATTTCTGACATGTGTATGCGTTTTGCATGAGATGTTGACATATGGCACGTGATTGTCGGCAGCATGAATTATTGGGTCGACGTCACAATACGTGAAGGCTTGGCGTCGCGACACAGATGTCATAATGATGTAAGTGATGACGCGTGTCGGCAGACTGAATTATTATACTAACATCATGATTACGCGATATTGACGCACGTGATGACACACGTGATGACGTGGTGATGACGCGTGTCGGCATATCAATAATTATGCTGACATCATGATGACGCGTGTCGGCAGCATAATAATTGAGGCGCGTCGCAATGCGTGAACATTGAATTTCCTATTTTTGCCTTTTTGTCCATTTTTCGTCGTTTTAGCCCCAAGTTGATTCCATCGAGTCCCAAAAATTTATTTATCTGCAAAACACACAAAAGCACATCAAAATATTCATAAAACCCGAGAAACTAAACAAAATATTAGGTCAAAGGGGCAGTAAATATTGATATATTTTCCGCTCATCACACCCCCAAACCTAATATTTTGCTAGTCCTAGAGCAAAACAAACAAAACAAAATGAAATAAATAATTAAAACTAAATTAATCTAAGCCACTTTTGTAGGGATCACAGTTGCATTTAGCGTATGCAACAAGCCTTTAAACCCTTAAGTTTCCCTAGTGGACGAGTTGAAGTCTCGTGAGGGCTTACAGTGACGATACCCACAAACGTCAATTACATGCACATGCAATCACACATAAAAACAAAAAAAAAAAGAACGAAATAAAATTAACGAAAATAATAGCTATATATACAATGTCCTCAGAGAATGTCTATCAATAAAGTTAAAGGAACCTTCAAAATGCATACTATAACTAAAATCCATTTGTTTGAACAAAGTATCTAAATCTGACTCTAAGTGTGTGTGTGTGAATATCTTTGCAAACAGCTTCGATTCTAAGTTATTAACTAGGTGAGTTTTTCTCAATTCTCAGTAGTTAATGGGTCAAACCAACCTGACTATCTAAAAATTCTTATATCTGCTACAATATGCGTAAAGTGAGGTATGATTTTTTTTAAGCTTTACCATTTGACGCGAACGATCACTACTTACTGAGGCAAGATGTCTGGTTACTAAGTAGAAGCTTATTTATGAACTAACTCAAGTCGTACAGTTTGACGCGAACAGTCACTGCTTACTGAGGCAAGACGCCCGGTTACTAAGTACAAGCTTGGTCATTTTTTTTCATCATCATACCGCACATCATAAATAAATGTAGACAGAAATAGATAATCAGGAAAACGGTCATTCATCAACCTCTGATTATTTCAACTAGTCACTTTTTCAATTCCTTATTATCTAACTGCTATAGAACTATTTTTTTAGTGCATATGAGTCCGACCTAGATATTAGGCTCAGAGTATAGGATGAAAGTGAAATTAGCATTTATCTTTTCCTAGAACTTTTTTTTACAAAGACAAACAATCCATCATTAGACTCTTTTTTTTTAATAAAACAAGCAAAAATTAAAACATGCAAAATAAGCAAGACATGCGACATGCAGGGAAAGATAAACATGCATGAAAGAAAAAATAATTACGGAGAAGACAAATAAAATTACAAAAAACTCACCTCAAAACCTAAACCTAGCATTGTCCCCAATGTGTTACAAAATAAAATAATGGTAAAGGAACAATATTACCGTGGTTTCTTCATTCTTCAGCCTCGTCTTCGTCCTCGCTGATGTCCCCTAGATTGAGTGGAATCTGATCACCATTCAATCTTTGATGGTGTACCATTTGTTGAAGCAGTTGAACAATGTAATCAACCGGAGATTCCAACCGATCAACGCGTTGTGATATAGAGCGAGATCGCTATGGTCGTTGCACTGGTTGAGGTTGCTGCTATGGAGCTACATGTGTAGAGGAAGAACCAACATGTGCATGCCTCTCTTCTCGGAGTTGCTGGATAATTCTAGTGGTTAATGCAGTTGGTGGCTGCATCGTTTCTTCCCTATGGTCCATGGGCACCATGGCCAGCATGCATAGGTTTGTAATTAAGATGTAGCACAGCAGGCCAGTTTATATAGAGCGTGCTGCCCAAACTTTATTGGTCGATATCAGCCCACCCACATTAATGGTATGATCTTCCAACAAAGAATATAACAGGATCATCTGTTATTTTGTGACATTGGTAATATGGGTGTCTGGTAGCAATGTGCGGGGTCAGGAAATTAAACCAAACCCTAGCATCTGGCCTAAGTTATCGTGAGCTCATCTTCAAATATTCCCCGCTGCTACTCATATGCCATACAACATTTGGGGATGCAAAGTGTTTGTGTTAGATGAGTCATATCTAGATGCTCCATGGCTGTCGTATATCCATCTACTTCCATATCGGGCAACCCATAATACCTATTAATTGTGGATCTATCAAACGTCACATGTTGACCTCTAACTAACACCTGGCACGCCTGATGCTCTTAAGCATTGGCGAAGAACTCATGGACTACGGGTACACAAGCTGGGGTAGGCTGTTGGCAAAGCTTATGCCAGTGTCTGGTGGTGATAATTCTATCTGTCTGGGGAAACTGCTCGAGGTTAATGTCAAAACCCATCTCCATAATCGAGACTTTTTGTCACATCCTCTTTTCATACCGAAGCTCAGCGGCTGCTGACACAAATTTTAATGCATCGTAACTCGATCTAGATTCTGTTGAGGTTCGCATTCTCTTAGGGGCCATTTTAATTTTTAAACATTTTGGCAGAATTTACCCTAATTTTCAAGAATTCCAAATTTTTCAACCTAAAATTTTTAACACTTCAACAATTCACAAATCACATTCGCCCCCAAAACTACGAATTTAACAATAGTAACTGCCACAAACACACGCCCACAACTCTAAAATTTTAACAGCAAACATAAATATAACACATTTTTTTTTATCCTACCACACACCGCAAATCACAGATTTGGCAACAAACATACACAAATTCACACAAACACAAAATTTTTTTTAAGATAAGAGGAACAGATGTACCCAAATCACGAGCTTGAATCCCCAAATCTGAGTAGTTCACGCGCAAGTTAAGGTGTGGTGTGTGATTTTGGGTTGAGTTTGCATTTTGGGTGAGTTAAGGAGTGTATTTGGGTTAGTTTTGATGAGAGTGGGTGAGGATGAAGAAGAAGAACAGAGAGGTAAAGAGAGAAAAATGAAAGAGGAAATGGAAGAAATGAAGTTTAATGGGTTTGGTTGAGAGATTTGAGGAAAAAAACGAGAGATTTGGATGACAAAATGAAGAAAAAGATGAAGAAGCCGAAGAAGAAGATGAGAATTGAGATAATGAAAAAGAGTGGCGGCTGCTGTTTTTAGGCCTGGAATCGCGTTCGCATCGCGACTCGTAACTTATTCTGCGTCGCGATGCGAAGCCCTAAAAATTTAGGTGCTCACGTGTTAGGTTATCGCGTCGCGACATAGGGGGTTTACGAGTCACGACTTGAATTTTTTATTTTTTATTTTTTCAAAAAAATCGAGTCATTTGACAAATATATCCATTAGGACACGTATCAAGAATTGACTCATTACTCTGCCGTCTCTACTTAATTAACTTTTTAACTTCGCGATTTTGTCAAACTTTATTCCATGATATCCCCATTTTTACTGGCTTGCTCTGCTTTAAGTGCTCCGTCTGTATTTTTCCCTATAAAAATAACACAGAAAATTAAAAAATTTACAACATGTATACACAAAATACGAACAATGAAAATAACAATAAAATAAAAATTTACATGGGTTGCCTCTCTGCCAGCGCTAAATTTATCGTCTTCAGCTAGACATGTCTGAAGTCCATCCGTCAAGGAGGTTTCAGCGTGGTTTTGGATGTCCAATTGAGGACAATCACATGAGCATTGCTTTTGAAGGGTCTCTTCCAACGATGAGGTGAGAAAAAGAATTTTGTCTTATTCAGTGCTTGTGCCACCTTCTTAAACTTTGTCGCTCCAGTGGTCTACAAAAGAAATGAAAATAAATCCGGAGGTCTCGTATGGTACTTGAATTTGAATGGTTGTTTCATTCTGTCAAGTTTCTGGGCGGTGTCCTTGATGTGTATTCCCCAATACAGTGATGTTTCTCCTAAAGTCGTGAGATTTTCAATATGGTCAGACATTTGCTCTTCCTTTTGTCCTTCATCTTGCTCCACTTTTTCTTCACAGATGTATTTCAGCAATTCCTTGTTTAGCTCTTCATATGTTATATGTGTAATACATGAGCCAAGATCTTCATTTTGAGGATGCAGAGTTTCATCCTCATTTGTTGGTGTGGTTGGTACAGATAGCTCTGCTACTTGTTCCTCCTCAGAGACCGAAGAATGATCTAGATCAAGTTAAGATTCTGCTTGTTCGGGCTCCTGAACTGATACATCTACCTCAGCCTCCTCACCTGTTAAGGTGTCATCATTAAACAATTGGTATTCGAAGGCTTCATCAGTGTCATCTAAAATTTCTCCATAAGGTATGTAGCTCTGGTTTTCTGTTAATTGTCTCGCTTGATTTTTCATTCTTTGTATGGATGCTGCTTGAGTCTGAAACATGTCAACCATTGCATCAAGTTTAGCTTCCCATTTCTTGAGCATGTCCATCAACTGTATTATCTTTGATGGTTCTGGTTTTTTTATAAAGATCATAGGTTGATGGTGGATAAGATGGAAAATATGGTTCAGTGAAATATATTGGTTATTCGTACCATGAAAGATTCTGATAGCCCTGCCACCCTGAATTGTAGTTGTACATGCAATGATCACTAGGGTGGTTACCATCACATATCTCACACCCCTGAAATGGTTGAGTAAATGTTGTGTTATTTCTCTCTGACATCCATGAATAGTTGTTGGGTTGGACAACAGGACTCAGAAAACCGAACTGTTGCTCCCTAATTTGGGGTGTATCTTCACCTCTTAAAGCTTGTAATGCTTCCATCGCCCAATAGTGATCCATTTCAACCACCTTAAAAATAAAAGAAAGAAATAAAAATTATGAATAAATGTAAAGAAAATTAGATACAAGTAAAGTAGATAGCTTCAAAAGTAGTAACTTAAGAAAAATAAGTCCCTGACAACGGCGCCAAAAACTTGATCAGTGGTAAACACACACGTAACGCAAGCGCACGTATCACTCAAGTAATATAAAAATATCGAGCCCATGAGGACTTAATTTATACTATTGTTATTAATTATTGATGCTAAATGTTTACAAGTATCTAATTGAGGTGAGAAGGGAATGATTGCTTGATTGGTTGGTTGAATGTGGATTTGCTAAACAAATAAATAAAAATATAAAATGAAACAATGGAAATTAATAATAAAGAAAACAAATATGTAGGGTTTTGATTCCACACAATATTATTCTAATGATGAATTGATTCTCTTATATATGTGTAATAAATTAGTTTTTTAACCTCGAACGCGAAGATATGCAAAAGCCTCCGTTGATTGTCAGATGCAAACACCCAAAGTAACCCAATAAATTATATTCCTATGTTAACTAAGTTACCCGAATTCATTAAGTTTAAGTTCCAATTCTGGCTACCCACACCCGACAGGTATATGTCTATCCTGGAAGGAAATCTCCCCTAAAGTGAGATCGTGAACTATTGAATCTAAGGCTGAAACCTAAAATCCCTTTTCCAAGTTCATTTTAAGTTTACCACATCAATCTTATTGGTGGTTAGGCAACAAGAAGCATTAAGCTTAAAAGTGAATAAACAAGCCTAAAGCATCACACATAATATAAAGAAAATCAATTATTAAACTCGTGAATATTGTGCTTCATCACTTCCCTAGATTAAAAATAAAATGATGGGGTTAGGGGATCCACCTTTACTATTTCAAGTCTAGAAATCTCTTTTTTATTATAATATATAAATTTGCATTATATTACCAACCGACCATATAGGCGGTATCCTGATTAAGTCATGTGATAATTAATTCCAACTGACCATAAATGCGGTATCTAATTAAGTCAGGTTAAAATTAATTTAATTAATTCCAACCGAAAATAAAGGCGGTATCCAATTAAGTCAGGTTTTATCGTAATAAAAGTTTCACCAATCCCCCAGCGGTAATTAACTACAAAACATAAAAGAAAGATAAAATAAACAAACTATTATTACTAATAGTAAAAATAAAAATACATTACTATTAATATATACAAACAAGATACAATCCTTAAGTCCTTATTAAGAACCTTAAGGAAAGTATGAATTTGGAAAATGAAATCAGCTTCTCTTTATAGGCAAAATTTGGGCTTGCGCGTCGCGACGCGCTTTGATTTTTGACACATGTACACGTTTTGCATGAGATGTTGACACATGGCACGTGATTATCGGTAGCCTGAATTATTGGCTCGACGTCACGACGCTTGAAGGCTTGGTGTTGTGACGCTGACGTCATGATGATATAAGTGATGACGCATGTCGACATATTGAATTATTGTGCTGACGTCATGATTACGCGATGATGTGGTGATGACGCATGTTAGCAGATCAATAATTATGCTGACGTCATGATGACGCGTGTTGGCAGAATAATAATTTAGGCACGTCGTGACTCGTGAAGTGTGTGCTTCGCGACGCATGAACAGTGAATTTCCTATTTTTGCCATTTTTATCCGTTTTTCATCGTTTTAGCCCCAAGTTGATTCCATTGAGTCCCAAAACTTTATTTATCTGCAAAACACATCAAAACATTCATAAAACCCGAGAAACTAAACAAAATATTAGGTCAAAGGGGCGGTAAATATTGATATATTTTCTGCTCATCATATAGTTCACAGTCTCATCATGTTGGTTGTAAGATTCTGCCTCTGGTGCTCCTCCATATGGTGAACTTGTGGATCCAGCATTAACCTACATGCTAAGAGTATCCAGGCATTTGCAAATTTGATCTAGCTTGGCATTCACAGCTGAGTTGGTTCATACTTCGTGGATTCTTGCTATTCGTTGGATCATACTCCTTTCTGTTGGCCACAATGAGTTATTGTTAGCCATTTCTTTAATTAAGTCCAAGGCCTGATCTTATCTTTTTGCCATTAAAGCTCATTCAGCAGCAGCATCAACTATAGTTTTCATTAATCCAGAAATTCCATTGGAGAAGGTTTGGACTTGACGCCACTTTGCAATTTCATGGTGATGACATTTTCGGAGCAATTCTTTGTATCTTTCCCATGCTTTGCAAAGGGATTATGAGTCATCTTGCACAAAGGATGTGATGTCATTCCTCAACTTTGTTGTTCTAGCTGGGGGGAAGTATTTTGCAAGGAATTTGGTGGCAATAGTATTCCACGTTGTGATGGAACCCCATAGTAGTGAATGTAGCCAAGCCTTAGCTCTGTCTTTCAAGGAATATGGGAACACACTTAGATGCATTGCTTCTTCTTATTGGGGTTGTGCTCAGAGCGCCAATTCCCGGTTGTCTTTCTTTATGAATACTTCTGTAAAACAATATTATTATGAATAATATATGCAGTTTCTATAATATAATGTATCTTTTAATATGGTAAAGACGTAATAACCTTAGAATGTCTAATCATGGTGCTGTTGCAAAAGCGTCGCAACTGACATTGAGTAGTATGATGACGTTGTCATTCTCAAACTGTTCCTGGTCAAGGTTTAAACTACTTGGTCAGTACAGTAAACCTGTTGAGACCGGCACATGTCGTATACTGGAATATATGATTCAAATGGTTTCTCAATGAACCATAAGTCTTGGAGACTAGTATAGATGTGTAGGTGTTTATAGCGGATAAACACTGAACGACTTATCGAAGATTCTTAATGGATGGTACACCAACATCAATAAGAATCTTATCGGGTTGAGTAGCACTTGTGATTCTTTGACTTGAGATACCACTGTGGGCGCATGAGACATCTTCCATATTTAGATGGTAGTCACGTCACCGATCTATTTAGATCAGACCTCCGCTTGTTCGTTGGGTGTGGATAGATCCTCAGGGTGTCCTATGTGTATTGAGATAGGATCCGTCAGTTCTGTGTGTCAGAGCATAGGTAGTCTATATGATTAGCAATCAGATAAAAACCATGGGCCCGTGGTACAATTTAAAAGTTAGTTCTAAGTGTTCTTTTTGAGATTGCTAATAGAGACGTCGACGGGATAATCCCCATAGAGATTTGAAGTTAACATCTATATCTTTGGGATATATCTGGATACCTGTGACGGAGGGATTATACATTTTCCATGACCTCGACCTGTATGATTCGGTGAGTTTATCAGTGATCATCATAATTTACGGGTGGATAAATTATGGACAGGAAATTATATTTCGTGACGGATATGCCTGAATCTAGAGAGTTTCACTAATGAAATATACTCGTAGAGCACTAGGGCAACATATATAAATAATATTGATTATTTATAAAGTCGTTTAAAGGTTAAACGCAAAATACATGTGTAGGGACGCAAAATACATGATTTTTGTGTATTTGTTTTTTAATGATAGATTAATTCAAATACACATTAATTAATTGTCAAATTGAGATATTTGACTAATATCATATTTATATATGCATTTAATATTTACTGTAAATATAATACATATATTTAATATATTTGTATTTAATTAATTAATTAATTATTTAATTGTTAAATGATTAAATTAATTAAAGTATAGATATTTTATAGTTATGATATTTTGATTAATGACTTAGTTGCCTTTGTTGACTTGCTTTATACATTAAATGGTTTAATGATTAAAGTAACAAGTTAATAAAGCAAATATTAAATAAAATTAAAATCAAAATATCTAGATATTATACTTAGCAAAATTCGGCCAAGGGTATTATTGTGCAAATATATATTGTTTTGTTTCATTTAGGGTTTGTTAACCTTTCACACTTTATCAAAAACTCCATTAAAAGGAAAGCAAAGAAGCTTGAGAGAAAGAAAAGAAAAATCGAAGAAAAGCTTGGATTTAAGTAAGGTTTTCCAACTTGCCATTATAGAGAAAAATGTTCCTCTTGTTCTTGGCTATATCTTGTGATGTTCTTGAGTTTTTTATATTCTTTATTCTTTTTATTTTTGGTGGATGAAAGTTTGATAAAGGGGTTGAACATGTATAAAGTTGATAGAATGTTACTAATGAGCTAGTAAGCATTCTTTTCATGGTTTTAGAACCATGTTACCATTCTAGAGTTATTGACCCACTCTTAAATGACCTATAATTGTTCTATAGTTGTTTCATTGTGGTGAGGCTTGATTGGTGTTGTATAAACTTGATTGAAGTGTTGGATTTAATTGATTTGGTCTAATTTGTCCAAATTGGTGAAATTGAAAAATTAGGGTTTGAGACCACCTCCAAATTTGGGGCTTTTCATTTATGTGGTGTATTTGGATGTGTATATGATGCATGTAAAATATTGGGTTGATTGGATTTTGTCTTAATGTGTTTTGAATATTGGAAGTGCAAAATGCACATTAATCCACTTCTATAAGGCTCTTGGCCTTGGTGTGATTTTGGGGGTTTTTGTTGCTAATTGTATTTTGACATTTGGGACATGTTAATTTCATATTATAAATGATTTAGAGTCTTTCAAAATTGTTTTGAGCAATTTCGTACTAAAATGAACAAAATACAAAGTATAGGGGTAATTCAGTAATTACAAAAAAAAAATTTGATTTCTTGTGTAATATTTCATAATTTGATAATTGGAAAATTAAATAAATAAGTTTATTTAATTGATCCGAGAAAAATTTTTGAAATCGGAAAATTTTGATTTTCCACTATTCCGCTGCGTTATCGGATTTCCGCCCTAAAACCCCTTCAAAATGGTATCAGAGCGAGTCTGATTCTAAGCCCCCTAATATGATTAGCCCTTTAATTCAATGTTTAATCATGTTTTCTTAACTTTATACATGCATGTTTTAATCTAATTTGATTAGATTTAGGGTGTATAACACTTAGCGGAAAATCCCTAATTAATAAGGTTTAAATGTAATTATGTATTTGATGCATGTTATGTGGTCCGTCTTGTCAATACGGTTTATGAATATTTCTCCGTGACTACATCCGAACCGTGCCTCTGCTGTGAGGGTGTAGCCGATAGAGATTTTTATACCGGATGTATATAAGATACTAGATAAATTCAAGCGAAAGCGGAATCCTGAACGTGCCCTAGCTGTCAGGGTTACGCAAGTAACTTGAGTTTATCATTGACGAGTTTAGCCTTGGTACGTCTCCTTGTGGGCCTGCCTTAGCAGCGACAACGATAAACGACCAGGCCTGGAAACCCAGGAGTCACTAGTGAGTGATTGACAAATGAGTTGTCTATCTGATGAATATACGTAGGCGAGACCGTGCATCTGCTGTGAGTTGAAATATATTCACGGGATCCACTTTTCAATATTTGTATTTAATTTAATTATTAAAACTTTGTATTCTGTTTGGGGATTACAGTATTGCATGATTTAGTGGGAGGGGCATTTTAGATTAAAAATCCATGATCTAGTTTATGCTTTTGATATTATATGAAACTGCTTAAATTTCTGCTAACCGTTTTTCGTGATCTATATGACAGATTTGTGATGGCGGCACCATCCACTAATCAGTTTGCGCGTATGCTTGATGCGAACAAACTCAAAGGCGCTGATAACTTTGCCGATTGGGAATTGGATTTGAGGATAGTCCTCGACTTCGAGAAGTTGGGATATGTTATTGAGGGTCCACTACTCCTTGTTGTGGCTGAGGATGCTACACCGGAAGAACGCGAAGTCTTCCAAGCTTGGAAGGATGATGATTTAAAAGTTAAATCATACATCTTAAGTTCGCTTTCTTCGGGGCTCAAGAAACAATACTATGGCATGTCAGATGCGTATAATATGATGACTCGATTAAGATAATCGTTTGAGAACCAAGAACAAGTTGTTGTTCATAAGGTCGCAATGGAATTGTTCCATGCGCGGTTGGATGAGGGGCAAGCTTTTAGCCCACATGTTCTTCAAATGATCGATTTGATCGATCAACTGAGGCAACATAATCTCATTCTGAATGACATTCTCAATAGGAGTTTCATTCTTGGTTCGCTCCCAGCTTCTTATCGCCAGTTCTTGATGTACTTCAACATGAACGGGATTATCTGTACCTACCAAGAGCTGCATAGGATGTTGCTCACGGCGGAATAGGACCTTAAGAAGGGAGTACCGACTCGCCCTCCAAGACCTACTTCACTTTCTGCTTCTTCCCAGACTTGGTCAAAGGGAAAGAAGAAGAATAAGGGTCTCGGTCCTCAACCACATGCAAAGATAGCAAAGCCCAAGAGGGCTTCTGAAGACAAATGTCATCACTGCAGTAAAGTCGGGCACTGGAAAAGGAACTGTCCTGACAACATTTCCCAGCTGAGGAGGGAGAGAGCATCTACATCAGGTACATTTATTTTTCCAGTTATTGATTTATCTTTGGCTTGTGAAGCCGTTACATCCAGCTGGATTTTAGATTCTTCTTGTCCCATTCACATTTGCAATTTGTTGCAGGTGCTGAAGGAAAGTAGAAGACTGAAGCCTGGAGAGATGCAGTTGCGATTCAGGAGTGGAGACTCTCTGGATGCAGTTGCAGTGGGAGTATGCGAGATCTCATTGCTGAATTGGACACTTTTGTTATATGACTGTCATTTTGTACCTGGATGTGTAGCTAATATTATAACTCTTTTTGTTAGTGTCCTAGACATGCCATGGGATCTCTAAGCGTGATTCGTGTGTGAATAAAAATCAAAAATAAGTTGCGGAGGACTTACATTGATTGGTTGAGTTCAAAACTTTTATGGATGTTGAAGCTTTCAAGCTCATGGGTGAGTATCCCTATCACCATCTTTTGACTCCCATAAGTTCTAGCTTGAACAAATGGAAAAAATTTGATCTCCCAAGGAGAAACAAATTTTCCCAAGAGAGAGGGAAGCAATCGGCCACAAAGTCAAATGACCAAAGCAGTGGCCATTCGACCTTGTTGATCAGAGGCCAATTGCTTCTTCTTCAAAAGAAAAAACAAGAAAATTGCTTTTTGGCCAATTCGGCCTATGCTAAAAAAGAAAACAGAGGCCAATTCTGAGAGAATTCAATGCTTCTCGCCAAAATGGAAAAAGCAAAATCATAGAGCTTTTCGTCCTTTTTAAAAGAAGAAAAACATATGGCATTTATTCTTTCATTCGGCCAAATTATAAGGAAAGCAGTGGCCCCACTTCAAAAGTAGTCAATGGCCATTTGCCTAAGAGACCTCTAAGCCCATTGGGCCGAATGCATTTAAGGCCATTCGGCCAAAAACCAGGGAGAGAGAGAAATTAATTTCCAAAATAAAATTTGTTGAGTGTTTTTCAAGTTTCCACCAAAACACATCATCCATATCTATCACCAAATGTGACTAATGATGTAAGTGAAGTGAGCCCCATTTTAAATTCAAAATTCAAGTGGGCTTGCTCAACACACTTCGGGCTCGGATTCGTTTAATCCGATTAAACAAATTTTCCGTCGCGGCACAATTAAATCCAATTTAATTAAATAATAAAACCCAATAAAATATTATTACGAAAATCACTCGGGAATTAATTACAATTAATTCATTCGCTAAAATTAAAATCCAATTTAATTTCCCGTTGAAATCCGATTTCAATTAATATATCTGATATATTATTTAGCCCAATTAAATAAATTAAATAGTAAAATCTAATTTAACTATTAAATTTATTTTACCGATTAATTCCAAATTAATCGCGTTCTCTCATCTCGATGAATTTAATCCCAGATAAATTCTCGACGTATTTAATCCCAGATTAATTCTTTCTCTCATAATTAATCTCATATTAATTGTCACCGTAATTAATCCCAGATTAATTTTCTCTCTCATAATTAATCCCAGATTAATTCTGTTCGAGTCAAACATCATCGGTGAATCTTTGGGATGCGACCCAAGAGATCCTTGTATATGTTGGCAGTAAATATGGTCATCGGACTATCCGAACACGTGCGTACCCGGTACCACGTACTTACCAATTTACAAGACATGGTTGGCTTCTAGCAAAGCACCGTGCCTACCTAATTCTCCAGAAATATTCTTCTACGGAATATATGATCTTTGCCAGGCGTAGTATACGTAGTATTGCGCATTACAATCCAGTATCAGATGTCACATGCTAGGCCTGGGGCTGGAATTGTGTCTGCCCCGTACGAAGCATATATCGGATCGCTAGCAACTAGTCTCTTTATGATCAGAAAGTCATGACCTATTCATACTTCCCCGATGGCTACAGCACTTAGAGTACCAATTATGTATCCATGCGTGATCATCATCTCCATATGACTGAAGTGATACTTCCGTCTTGACATCACACCCAATACACTACGATTCTCAGTATACCCAGAAGAGGCGTACACAGAACCTTTTAAAGCCCCGGACGACCAAACCAAAGTATATTGATTGTCGCAAGTATTAGCGATGCAAGTCTCAGGTTAAGACCAAATACATCTACCCTGATTAGGACTCCCATAGACACATAGTCATACTACCAATGGGATTCCGAGGGGTCTATCCAGAACGAAGCTGTTTCCGTACCATCGGTAAAAAACCTCCTATTACACTTGCATGAATATCCAATACCCAAATATATGAGAACTATGCTGTTATGCTCCTATAACACGCACAAGTGTAATACTAGTCTATTCCGCATTATCGATGTCCAGTCTCGATAATACTACGACTAGGGATATTTAATGATTAAACCTTAGTGGATTAATATTGTCTCATATCTTATTAATCTGGTACTAATCATATGGACTTTTATCATTTATATATATCCCGGTAATCTAATTACAAATGATAAAAGAACAATTTCCTTTGTCACATAGTTAATTTGTACAACAACACCATGTTCTGTACAAATAGTGAATCTATGGGTCATAATTATCCAACAATCTCCCACTTGGCCTATAGCCAATCACTCAAGTGTCCTACACCTGAACTATGTACGGGTCGCTCAAACTTCTGCTGAGAAACAACTTTCGTCAGCGGATTTAAAAGGTTATCTTTGATGCGATTTATTCGATCATTACTTCGCCACGATGTATGATCTTACGAATCAGATGAAATGGTTGAAGTACATACTTGGATCGTTGATGAGACCGCGGTTCTTAGACTGCGCTCTAGCCTAGCTTAGCTGCTAACAGAACCACTCATAATCCAATTAGGATTATATAGATCCAAAATGCTTTTTTTGCTGCCTCAGCTGCAGTAACGTTCCGCTCTTGTTGTTTATTCGGCAATAGTATCTTGCTTGGAAGATTTCCAGCTCATTTTTCCGTTGTTCAAACTATATATGTACCCTTATTGCGACTTACAGTCGTTTTCATCTGTTTGGAAACTTACAACGGTGAACCCAGTCACTCCAAGTTCTCATTCTCCATAGCTTAAGAAAGCATCTTTGGTTCATCCAAGATACTCAAGGATGTTCTTAATTTCAATCCAGTGACCATCACCTAGATTGGCCTTATTGCATCTACATATGCTCAAAGCTTATGAGACATCAGGTCACGTATATATCAAAACGTACGAATACTGAGAGAGTGTCAGCATCTTTCTAGATCTATCCCAGTAGATCTTTATTCCTAGAATAAAGTCTGCTTCTCCTAGCTATTCCATGGAGACTTTTCATGAAAGCAAAGCTTTCACCGATTTTAGCACGGGAATGTCATTGCTAAGAAGCAATACAACATCAATGTATAGGACAATCATTCAGTGCGCTCCCACTGACCTTCTTATATACACAAGAATTATCTACGTTTTGAATTAAACCATATACCATTATGATTACATCAAAACGTTGGTTCCAAGAACGCAATGCTTATTTCAATCCATAACAAACCTTGTTTGCATGTTTTGGCACGACAAAACCGTCAGGATGTTGCATACATACATCCTCCAAAAGGTTTCCATTAAGGAAAGCGATTTTGGCGTTCAACTGTCATATTTCATAAATGAAATATACAGTTATAGCAAGCATTATCCGAATGGATTTAATCATGGCAACATGTGAAACATTTTCGTCACAGTGGACACTATGTCTTGGACGATACCCTTTCTGTACAAGCCTAGCTATGTACAATTTTATGTTGCCATCCATGTATGTCTTACTTGAAGACTCATATAGTACCATTAAGCACAATGCCTTCTAGTACATCAAGCAATATCCAAACTTTGTTGATATACATGGAATCCATTTCGGACTTCATGGCACTTTGTCATAAAATGAGTCGATACCTTGTATCATTTCCTCATAAGTAGTCGTTAATTATCCTCAATTAGATTAACATATACATGAGGTGAGATCAGAAACCTTTACCTCCCAGGTTATTTTCTGACTCTCTCCGACCTACACGGTTCTTGTGTATTCGAAGATTGTGGTAAAGTTTCATCCCTAATGAACTGTTGGTGTTCCGTAAAGGATTCGGTGCCTAGAACAATATTACTCCGATTTTCATTGAGTTTTACTTTCCTCCCACTTACCACTGCATACAGGAATTCCTCTTAGGAAAACCGCATGGAGAGAAACAATTGCATTGTTCTCTTGTGAGTTGTATAAGTACTATATTTTGGTTTCCCTAGGACAACCTACAAATAGGCACTTATCCGATTCGGGTTCTTGTTTGGTATTATCCAAACATATCCCCAACATTCCCAAATCTTCAGGAATGAGAAACCCGGTTTCTTTCCTGTTCATATCTAATATGAAGTCTGTCTAACATTTTTTATGGAACCTTATTCAAAATAAGTATTGCACTGTTCAATGCATATCCCGTGTAGGAAATTGGTAGCTCAGAGCGACTCATATGTTGAAGTATTGTCCATCATGGTCTGACCGCAATGTTCTAATACTTTTACCGGTCTGTTTTCTTACTTCGTGTCATAACTCTTTGAATTACTCAAAAGTTTCTGACTTGTGTTTCATAAGATAAACATAACTGGAACACGATGCCTCATCCGTAAAGGTTGCGAAGTATTCATATCCACCTCTAGCCTAGCTAGATATGGGCCCACTTACGTCACTATGAACGAGGGCAAACAGATCGGTGGCACTTGCACTTTTACCAAGTAAAAGGTGTTTTAGGCACTTTGCCTAATGAACTAGATTCGTAGACATCATTTGAATTAGAATCAATCCGTCCAAGTATCCACTCTTCGAAAGTGTGGATATACAAATCTTGTTAATGTGTCCCAGACAACAATGCCACAAATAAGTCTCATTAAAATTATTCAATTTGAGCTATTTGTTTGTCATGTTCTATGTTTGAGATTCATTTATATTCAAAATATAAAAACCATTATTTACATCTAATGTAGATATCTCGATATCATCTTTATAAACAAAACACTTAGTATTCTAGAATATAAAGATATACCCGCAACGGGTTAAACTAGATATAGAGATAATGTTCCTAGTCAATCTAGGTATATTATAACAGTTTCCTAATTTAAGTACATGTCCCAAGGGCAGTTCCAAAACTTAGGTTCCTACGGCCAAAACAGCGACTTTCGTCCTGTTTCCGACTTGTAGGTCGATCTCATCTGAAGCCAGTTTCCTGCTTATCAGCAGATCCCGCACATCAGTACATATATTCATGTACCACATCTAGTATCAAAAATCCAATTTTAAAACCGGTAGTGAACATGTTTATAACAAACATTCTTGAAGCCGAAACCTTGTCCCGCCTTCACTTCCTTCATGTCTGCCTTGTCCATACGGTAGTCACACTTCTAGTGACCCCGTTTTCCACAGTTTAGGCAGACAACTTGGGATATTTCCTTTTAAGAATCTCTGGTTGTGCATAACGGATTGAGCACTAAAGTTATCATCACAATGAGTCTTCCTAAGCTCATGCTCTACTATACACTTAACTCCGGGCTCATCCTCGAGAGGTTTCTCTATCAAATAGAATAAATTCTCAGCTCCCAGGACTATCGTGATGTTCTATTCCCAATCTGAAAATTAAAGCCGTTAAAGATATTTTCCCCAGGATTATGTCATTTGACGCTAATCTTTCAGTTATCTTGACTGCTATAGTCCAACTATCCAATCAACGATTTCAGGTACAATTAAATATAATGATTACTATAGTCTAACTATATAATCAACTACAATTGATTGGTTACTTTCAAACGTATTGATTACTGTAATCCAATTATATAACCAACTACAAATGAAGTAGTTTGAATACAGTCCAACTGTTAAATTAAAACAACAATTAAATATTAGTCCAACTAATATATCAATAAATAATTAATGACGAAAAATGAAATGAGCGCGTATTGGAAATTATCTAAACGAAATTTCAAATTTAATACTTGCCTCCCACTATTTTTCGGCGAGCCTCTAACCCTCTGTGGAGTACTCGAGAAACCTAGTTTCCTAGTGGGCTAGGATCCCGTTAAATAACACACAACCTTGACTTTGGCCAACAAGTTGTATGAACTTAACTAGGTAGATCTCTAAGATCAATTGGATCTCATCCAATTCCTAGATCCAGTAGGTGGAATTCCAAGTCCGAAACATATATCCAATATATACCAATATATCCAATATATTGCCTAACCTTTTTCCTCTGAATCAACTAAGCCTTGGCTTTGGCACAACAAGCTTAATTATTCCAGTTAAATGAGACCATTGATAGTGGGAAAGCTTCGTAATCGAGGCCGATGAACAAGAAGTGACATTGACTTTGGCCACCAAATCACAACTTGCCCAAGGCGTACGATATGGAACAAAGCCTTCATGATTCAAACACATCTGCGATGGACAAAGGTCTTGACTTTGGGCAACAAACCAGTGCCCATCTTGGATCTTGAGAATGAATCACTCAATGGAAGGAAAACGCTTAATATTTATTGAGTGTTTTTCGCGTAAATTGGCAACCAATTTATTATCTTTGATTAGGTCTCATCATACACCCTTAAGCATGCATTCTAAAAGCATAATAAGGCGTGATAAAATTAATAATAATATGTGGATGGATATATAATACAATTTGTTCCTAGAACAAATCACTCCATTTCCTATTTCCCGCTAACAGTATTCATACTTCTACCCAATTACATAATACTTCTAAAGAAACCTCATTTACATTGAGGGGAATCGGTGAGAAGAGAAATACAATGAGAAAAGAGGTAATAGGCTGGACACACAGGTCCAATTTAATAAATTCTAAATTTATTACAACAATTTCCAAAATTGCCCTCACCCTTCTAATATCCATCCGATATACATTATTCATACATACATCTAAGTATTCACACAAAGTATGTTATTCAATCAATCTAATCCAATTAATTAATCTTTGAATTAATGACCATCCAATGTTCATACAACGATTTGATTTGCTCGAGTCAAACTCGTTTAAGAATAAATACTCAAAGTAAGTATTCTTGAATTATATCGAACTACAATTTTAAATCAAATTTAAATTGTATCCAATACTAATTCATATTTAATTCCAAATTAAATAATTACACTTATTTATGTGCCTTAAAGACTTGGATTCCAAATCCAATCTTAATGGGTCTCAAATGCCCAATTAGTATCCAATACTATTTAATTAAAGTCCAATGAGCTTTTAATTAATTCTTTAGGCTTGGGCTTTTGGCTAAAATTGATCTAACCAATAATGCCTAAGCTCAATAGGAATCACCATATGCCATAGAATCAATTTTGGCCCATTAGGCCCAATTAAATTATTAAAGGCCCAATAGTCATATTTTGGACTTTATGGAAATGGTTTAGGCCCAAATATATCCAAGACTAAAATTTGGCCCAACCAAACCCATTAGCCCAAATACAACAAATTAAATTAATACATAATTCCAAATTACATATTAATTCAATTCAAGTGTAATTAGTACAATTAATCAATTAATCTAATATTTCCAAAATACCAATTAATTTAATTAATCATGCTTAACATCTAATTTATGTCGAACACAAATTAAAGCACAATCAATCCATTCCAACATGCTTCATTCACGGCAATCATCATGAAATAACATTCAATTCATATTTCAATCCAATTAAACCAACAATTAATATCCATTTCATGCAATTAACATATCCAATTGTTAAATTTTCAAAAATCACCATGAATCACCTAGGGCACATTCGGCCAAGGGTATATTTTGGGGAAAATTAATCTTATCAATTTTTAACAAAATCAAAGATGCACAAATCCAACTGAACATCATATAAACATAATCCAATCATCAATTTAGGCAAATCAAGCTCCAAGCCAAAAAAACCCAAATTAAAATCCATAAACCCTAGATTTTCAAATCATGCTTAGATCGCTCTGATACCATTGTTAGTGTCCTAGACATGCCACGGGATCTCTAAGCGTGATTCGTGTGTGAATAAAAATCAAAAATAAGTTACGGGGGACTTACATTGATCGGTTGAGTTCAAAACTTTTATGGATGTTGAAGCTTCCAAACTCATGAGTGAGTATCCCTATCACTATCTTTTGACTCCCATAAGTGCTAGCTTAAACAAATGGAAAAAATTTGATCTCCCAAGGAGAAACAAATTTGCCCAAGAGAGAGGGAAGCAATCGGCCACAAAGTCATACGACCAAAGCAGTGGCCATTCGACCTTGTTGATCAGAGGCCAATTGCTTCTTCTTCAAAAGAAAAAACAAGAACATTGCTTTTTGGCCAATTCGACCTATGCTCAAAAAGAAAACAGAGGCCAATTCTGAGAGAATTTAATGCTTCTCGCCAAAATGGAAAAAGCAAAGTCAGAGAGCTAATTACATTTTAGCTTTTCGTCCTTTTTAAAGAAGAAAAACAGATGGCATTTATTCTTTCATTCGGCTAAATTATAAGGAAAGCAGTGGCCCCACTTCAAAAGTAGTCAGTGGCCATTTGCCTAAGAGACCTCTAAGGTCATTCGGCCAAATACATTTAAGGCCATTCCGCAAAAAACGAGAGAGAGATTAATTTTCAAAATTAAATGTGTTGAGTGTTTTTCAAGTTTGTATTAAAATTCATCATCCATATCTATCACCAAATGTGACTAATGATGTAAGTGAAGTGACATCATTTTAAATTTAAAATTCAAGTGGGCTTGCTCAACACACTTCGGGCTCAGATTCGTTTAATCCGATTAAACGAATTTTCCTTCGCGGTACAATTAAATCCAATTTAATTAAATAATAATACCCAATAAAATTATTACGAAAATAGCTTGCGAATTAATTTCAAATTAATTCATTCGCTAAAATTAAAATCCAATTTAATTTCCCGTTGAAATCCGATTTCAATTAATATATCTAATATATTATTTAGCCCAATTAAATAAATTAAATAGTAAAATCTAATTTAACTATTAAATTTATTTTACCGATTAATTCCAAATTAATCGCGTTCTCTCATCTCGACGAATTTAATTATCAGAGAAAGAATTAATCTGGGATTAATTGCGTCGAGAATTTAATCCCAGATAAATTCTCGATGCAATTAATCCCAGATTAATTCTTTCTCTGATAATTAATCCTAGATTAATTCTTGCCGTAATTAATCCCAGATTAATTTTCTCTCTCTTGATAATTAATCCCAAATTAATTTTCTATCTCATAATTAATCCCAGATTAATTCTGTTCGAGTCAAACATCATCGGTGAATCTTTGGGATGCGACCCAAGTGATCCCTGTATATGTTGGCAGTCAATATGGTCATCGGACAATCCGAACACGTGTGTACCCGATACCACGTACTTACCAATTTACAAGACATGGTTGGCTTCTAGCAAAGCATCGTGCCCACCTAATTATCCAGAAATATTCTTCTACGGAATATATGATCTTTGCAAGGCGTAGTATACGTAGTATTGCGCATTACGATCCAGTATCAGATTTCACATACTAGGCCTGAGGCTGGAATTGTGACTGCCCCGTACGAAGCATATATCGGATCACTAGCAACTAGTCTCCTTATGATCGGAAAGTCATGACCTAGTCATACTTCCCCGATGGCTATAGCACTTAGAGTACCAGTTTTGTATCCCTGCGTGATCATTATCTCCATATGACTAAAGTGATACTTCCGTCTTGACATCACACCCAATACACTGCGATTCTCAGTATACCTAGAATAGGCGTACACAGAACCTGTTAAAGCCCCGGACGATCAAAACCAAAGTATATTGATTGTCGCAAGTATTAGCGATGCAAGTCTCAGGTTAAGACCAAATACACCTACCCTGATTCGGACTCCCGTAGACACATAGTCATGCTACCAATGGGATTCCGAGGGGTCTATCCAGAGCGAAGTTGTTTCTGTACCATTGGTAAACACAACCTCCTATTACACTTGCATGAATATCCAATACCCAAATATATGAGAACTATACCGTTATGCTCCCATAACACGCACAAGTGTAATACTAGTTTATTCCTCATTATCGATGTCCAGTCTCGATAATACTACGACTATGGATATTTAATGATTAAACCTTAGTGGATTAATATTGTCTCATATCTTATTAATCTGGTACTAATCATATGGACTTTTATCATTTTTATATATCCCGGTAATGTAATTACAAATGATAAAAGAGCAATTTCCTTTGTCATATAGTTAATTTGTACAACACCACCATGTTATGTACAAATAGTGATGCTATGGGTCATAATTATCCAACACTTTTTGTATTAGATACAGAAGGTTATCATATTAATATTAAGAACAGTTCTTTGTATTTATATGATAAAAGTAATATTCTGCTCATTTGTTGTCCGAACCAGTATGGTCATTATACACTGCAAACTTCAAAATATATTTTAAATACTGGAGTTAATAAACGTAGTTTACCTGTAATTAATAATACAGAACTTTGCCATATGCGGCTGGGTCACATAGGCATTAAACGCCTTACCTAATTGGTTAGGAATGATTTGATACCAAATCTCACCATTGAATCCTATCTAACTTGTGAATCGTGTATTCAGGGTAAGATGACCAAAGCCCCATTTTCTGATGTTGGACACCACGCCACTAACTTACTGGAACTCGTACATTCTGATGTATGTGGTCCACTAAGTCAGACTGCTCATAGTGGTTATTCGTACTTCGTTACCTTTACCAATGACTGCCCCTTTAAATGAAGTAGAAAAACAAACTGGTCAATATATTAAATGCCTTCGATCTGATCGAGACGGCGAATATATGAGCAGTGAGTTCATGGATTATATGAAGGAGAGTGGATTCTCGCTCAATATACTCCTCCAGGCACTCCACAGCACAATGGAGTGTCTGAGAGGAGAAATCAGACTTTATTGGATATGGTCCGATCGATGTTGAGTTTCACAGATTTGCCTTCTCTTCCTTATGGGGCTACTCTCTTTTAACAGCTGCACATCTTTTGAATAAGATTCCTTCAAAAGTTATTCCTACGACTCCATATGAGATATGGTTCAGTAGGAGACCAAATCTTAGTTACATTAAGGTTTGGGGTTGTCCTGCCTATGTCAAGGTTACTCAGCAAGATAAGCTTTCGCCTCAAGGGTAAAAGTTTAGGTTTGTCGGATATCCTTCGAATACGAGGGGATATCTATTCTATGATACCGAACATCAAAATGTGTGAGTAGCTCGATTCACAAAATTTCTAGAAGTAGAATTTTTGTCAGAAGATGGTAATCATAGATAGGTTGAACTTGATGAAGTCCAACTTGAAAACAACGAACCAACGGAGGAACCTGTAGTTCAAGTAGATGAAAGATCTTCAACACACACACTCTAAAGGTCAGAAATGGTATATAGACCTCATGAACACTTGTATCTGATACAAGAAAAGAGTCTAGATGTTCTCTTAGTTGAAGAGACTGATCATTTAACCTATAGAGAATCGATGTTGGACATCGACTCCGTGAAATGGCAAAGTGCCATGAAATCTGAGATAGACTCAATGTATGAGAATCAAGTTTGGGACTTGGTTTCGCTTCCCGAAGGAATTGTTCCTATCGGTTGTAAATGGGTTTACAAAATGAAGCGAGGGCCTGATGGTAAGGTTGAAACTTACAATGCCCGACTGGTAGCAAAAGGTTACACGCAGCGACCTGTCGTCGACTATGATGAAACTTTTTCACCAGTAGCAATGCTTAAGTCTATTCGGATTTTGCTTTCTATAGCTGCATATCATGACTACGAGATTTGGGAAATGGATGTCAAAACGGATTTTCTAAATGGATTTCTTGATGAAGAAATCTATATGGAACAGCCGGAAGGTTTTGTGTCCAGTGAAAACTCAGGTATGGTGTGTAAGCTTAAGAAGTTCATTTATGGACTTAAACAAGCTTCACGAAGTTGGAATCTTTGATTCAACGAGATTATTATATCGTCTGGGTTTCTCAAGAATTTAGAAGAATCCTGTGTGTATCAGAAGGCCAGTGGGAGCATGGTCGTATTTTTAGTCCTATATGTGAGAAGATTCCTATGTTTTAGGGATAAAACTCTATAGAGATAGACAAAGGAAGCTGATTGCGTTATCCCAATCAATGTACATAGATAAGATCTTGGAACGGTATAATTTTGGTAACTGTAAGACAGTAAACATACCGTTCAGACATGGAATTCATCTTTCTAAGAAGATGAGTCCACAAACAGAAGATGAGAAGGTTAGAATGTCTAACCAACCTTATGCTTCGTGTTTGGGTAGAATAATGTATGCCATGTTATGTACAAGGATTGATATCAGTTTCGCTGTTAGCGTAACTAGTCAATATCAGTCCAATCCAGGTAATGACCATTGGATGGCCATTAAACATATCCTGAAGTATCTTAAAGGTACTAAGGATAAGTTAATAATTTATGGAGGAAACAAATTGCAAGTTAACGGGTATACGGATTCCGATTTCCAATCGGATCTCGATGATAGAAAGTCTACATCTGGATTCGTATTTACCCTTAACGGAGGTATGGTTTGTTGGAAGAGTTCCAAACAGGGATCAACAGCAGATTCCACCACTGAGGTGGAATATATTGCAGCTTCTGAAGCTGCGAAAGAGGCTAAGTGGATAAAGAATTTTATCACAGAATTGGGAGTTGTCCCAAGTATTGAGAATGTGATTCCGTTATACTGTGATAATACTGGAGCCATTGCGCAAGAAAAGGAACCGAGGGCGCATCAAAAGTCGAAGCATGTGGAACGCAAGTACCATATCATTCGATAGATTGTGTCGCGATGGGATATTGTCGTGTGTAAGGTACCGAGTGAAGATAATGTAGCAGACCCGCTGACGAAGGCCATACCTCCAAATTTGTTTGATAAACACGTGGAGTCGATGTGTATTAGATACAATCATTATTGGCACTAGAGCAAGTGAGAGTTTTTCTTTGGGTTGGTGCTCAGAGCGCCAATTCCCGGTTGTATTTCTTTATGAATACTTCTGTAAAACGATATTATTATGAATATTATATGCAGTTTCTATAAAATAATGTATCTTTTAATATGGTAAAGACGTAATGACCTTAGAATGACTAGTCATGGTACTGTTGCAAAAGCGTCGCAACTGACATTGAGTAGTATCATGACATTGTCATTGTCAGACTGTTCCTGGTCAAGGTTTACACTACTTGGTCAGTATAGTAAACCTGTTGAGACCGGTACATGTCGTATACTGGAATATATGATTCCAATGGTTTCTCAATGAACCATAAGTCTTGGAGACTAGTACAAACGTGTAGGTGTTTATAGCGGATAAACACTGAACGACTCGCCGAAAATTCTTAATGGACGGTACACCAACGTCAATAAGAATCTTATCGGGTTGAGTAGCACTTGTGATTCTTTGACTTGAGATACCACTGTGGGCGCATGAGACATCTTCCATATTTAGATGGTAGTCACGTCACCGATCTATTTAGATCAGACCTCCGCTTGTTCGTTGGGTGTGGATAGATCCTCAGTGTGTCCTGTGTGTATTGAGATAGGATCCGTAAGTTATGTGTGTCATCTGAATCCAGATTTAAATTAAATATTTATCTTTATATTACAATTTATATATTATAATATAAGTAAGATTAATCAATAGTTTCATATTAAGAGTTTCACCATTTACCCCAGCATTATGGAATTAGCTACTTATGTTTTAAAGAAAAAGAAATTACAATAAAGCTTCTAAAAATAAAACACACAAGAGCTGAAACTCCACAAATTTTTAGAGAGAAAACTATTTGTAGAGGCACTTAATACCTCACTTTGCAAATTACAAAACTTTGTAATTTGCAAAGTTTTGCAAATTGTAAAATAGTGGAAAGAAAGTGACAATCCACTTTCGGTGGATTGACACTTTTTTTTTAATTTTTATTTTTAATTTTGTCTTTAAGAATTACATATAGCATACTTTAGATTTATCATCAGTTTTGGCCTTGAAAATCTCAGAACTAGAAAATCTAGTACATAGCAAAGTTGTAGATATTTGAGTCTTCTGTCATCTAGAACTGGAATTGCCTCAATTCGATATCGGAGTAAAAATTTATGGCCAAAATACAAAAAATTACGAAAAGTTGGAATTTTCGAATTGTACATTATTACAATGCCCTTTATGTTTCTGGCCTCCAAAATCCAAATATCAAGTCCATTTTTCTACTTATGCATCCAATGTATTATTTCACTCACATGAGAAATGAAAATCATAATAATAATATATAAATTTTTATTTTATTATTATTTCACAAAAGTGATAAATTAAGGGGATTAATGAAAATACTAGTGTAAAATAAATAATTTTCCTTTAATAAATGTACATTTTTTAGTGTTCATCAATGAGTCCGGGGTCGATACACATGTATTAGATTAAGTATAATAAAATAACAACTCATGTAATAAATTAAAAGGGTAAATTAAATGAATCGATGAGCAATTTTAAATTTGACTACAATAATAAAATCAAATATTGGAGATAGGGGATCCACTCTTGGCATTTCAAATATAAAAATAATTTTACTTTTTTATAGCATATAAATTGTTATTATTTCCCAATTATTTTATTTAATGATAAAGTGAAAAAAATTAAATAAGCAACAATATAAATTATATGATCAAGCAGAATCCGTGACAGGTAATATGTGTTGGGGTTGGTGCTCAGAGCGCCAATTCCCGGTTGTATTTCTTTATGAATACTACTGTAAAACGTTATTATTATGAATAATATTTGCAGTTTCTATAATATAATATATCTTTTAATATGGTAAAGACGTAATGACCTTAGAATGACTAGTCATAATGCAGTTGCAAAAGCGTCGCAACTGACATTGAGTTGTATCATGACGTTGTCATTCTCAGACAGTTCCTGGTCAAGGTTTACACTACTTGGTCAGTATAGTAAACCCGTTGAGACCGGTACATGTCGTATACTGGAATATATGATTCCAATGGTTTCTCAATGAACCATAAGTCTTAGAGACTAGTATAGACGTGTAGGTGTTTATAGCGGATAAACACTGAACGACTCACCGAAGATTCTTAATGGATGGTACACCAACGTCAATAAGAATCTTATCGGGTTGAGTAGCACTTGTGATTCTTCGACTTGAGATACTACTGTGGGCGCATGAGACATCTTCCACACTTAGATGGCAGTCACGTGACCGATCTATTTAGATCAGACCTCCGCATGTTCGTTGGGTGTGGATAGATCCTCAAGGTGTCCTATGTGTATCGAGATAGGATCCGTCAGTTCTGTGTATCAGAGCATAGATAGTCCATATGATTAGCAATCAGATAAAAACCATGGGCCCGTGATACAATTTAGAAGTTAGTTCTAAATATTCTTTTTGAGATTGCTAATAGAATAGTCGACTGGATAATCCCTATAGAGATTTGACGTTTACATCTATATCTCTGGGATATATCCGGATACCTATGACAGAGGAATTATACATTTTCCATGACCTTGACCTGTATGATTCAGCGAGATTATCTGTGGTCGTCATAATTTACGGGTGGATAAATTATAGACCCGAAATTGGATTTCGTGACGGATATGCCTGAATCTAGAGAGTCTCACTAATGAAATATACTCGTAGAGCACTAGGGCAACATATATAAATAATATTGATTATTTATAAGGTCGTTTAAAGGTTATACGCAAAATACATGTGTAGAGACCCGATAGTCATTTCCTGATTTTTGTGTATTTGTTTTTTAATGATAGATTTTATCAAATACACATAAATTAATTGTCAAATTGATATATTTGACTAATATCATATTTATATATGTATTTAAAATTTAATGTAAATATAATACATATATTTAATATATTTGTATTTAATTAATTAATTAATTAATTAATTTTTAAATGATTAAATTAATTAAATTATAGATATTTTTATAGTTATGATATTTTGATTAATGACTTAGTTGCCTTTGTTGACTTGCTTTATTACATTAAATGGTTTGATGATTAAAGTAACAAGTTAATAAAGCAAATATTAAATGAAATGAAAATCAAAATATCTAGATATTGTACTTAGCAAAATTCGGCCAAGGGTATTATTGTGCAATATATATTATTTTGTTTCATTTAGGGTTTGTTAACCTTTCACACTTTATCAAAAACTCCATTAAAAGGAAAGCAAAGAAGCTTGAGAGAAAGAAAAGAAAAATCAAAGAAAAGCTTGGATTTAAGTAAGTATTTCCAACTTGCCATTAAAGAGAAAAATGGTCCTCTTGTTATTTGATATATCTTGTGATGTTCTTGAGTTTTTTCTATTCTTTATTCTTTTTATTTTTGGTGGATGAAAGTTTGATAAAGGGGTTGAGCATGTATAAAGTTGATAGAATGTTACTAATGAGCTAGTAAGCATTCTTTTCATGGTTTTAGAACCTTGTTTCCATTCTAAAGTTATTGACCCACTCTTAAATGACCTAGAATTGTTCTATAGTTGTTTCATTGTGGTGAGGCTTTATTGGTGTTGTATAAACTTGATTGAAGTGTTGGATTTAATTGATTTGGTCTAATTTGTCCAATTTGGTGAAATTGAAAAATTAGGGTTTGAGACCACCTCCAAATTTGGGGCTTTTCATTTATGTGGTGTATTTGGATGTGTATATGATGCATGTAAAATATTGGGTTGATTGGATTTTGTCTTAATGTGTTTTGAATATTGGAAGTGCAAAATGCACATTAATCCACTTCTATAAGGCTATCGGCCTTGGTGTGATTTTTGGGGTTTTATTGGTAATTGTATTTTGATATTTGGGACATGTTAAATTCATATTATAAATTATTTAGAATCATTCAAAATTGTTTTGAACAATTTTGGACTAAAATGAACAAAATGCCAAGTATAGGGGTAATTCGGTAATTACAGAAAAATTTGATTTATTGTGTAATATTTCATAATTTAATAATTGGACAATTAAATAAATAATTTTATTTAATTAAGCCGAGAAAAATTTTTGAAATCGGAAAATTTTGATTTTCCACTATTCCGCTGCGTTACCGGATTACCGCCCTAAAACCCTTTCACTTCTACTTCTCGGTTATAATTGAATGTGCCACAAACTTCCAGGAAGTTGATGATGTGGGCATTAGGATATTCAATTGCATTTCCTCCAAACTGAACTGATTAATGTATCATCTGAATGCATGTTTTTATATCACAAGCATTTGCAGGTAGGGGGGAAGTACAATACATGATATGAAGCCGTCAACCAACATAATTGTTCTGTCTCGAATGGTAATTGGTGGTGAAACTTCCAAAGGTTCAGGTTCTTGATTTTTCATGTTGATCAGTGCTTCTTGGCTTTCTCGCCTTTCCCTTCTCAACTGTCTGATAGTTCTTTCAATTTCTGGGTCAAACAGACGGATTTCGAAACTTCTGCTTCTTCTCATGTAGTGTCTGAGAACCTGAAACACAAGAAAATAAAAATAATAAGTAAAAACAAATTAGACACAAGTAAAGTATCTAACCTCAAAATTATTAGTAAAAGATAAATAAGTCATCGACAACGGTACAAAAAACTTGATCAGTGGTAAGCACACATGTTACGCAAGCACACGTATCGTTCAAGTAGTATAAAATGTATAGATCCCACGAGGACTTAATACATATGCTATTAATTTATGAAGCTAAATTTCTACACGTATCTAATTGGTTTGATTGTTGTTTGGTTGGTGATTTTAACTAAAGACAAGTAATTAAAACAATGCAAAAGTAAATTCTAAAAGTAATCAATATTATGAAACTATCTAGGGTTGTGAATCCTACCAATTTTCTTCTAAAGATGAAGTGATTATCTTATGTTTCTGTAATATTTCAGTTTATTAACCTGGAACATGAAGATATGCAAAAGCCTCTATCGATGGTCAGATACAAACACCCAAAGTAACCCAATTAACTATATGTCTATGTTAATTAAGAAACTCCAAATTCATTAATATTAAGTTCCAATTATGGTTACCCACGCCCGACAGGTGTATGTCTATCCTGGAAGGAAATCTCTAAGGTGAATGTGAGATCGTGAGATATTAAGTCTATGGCTGAAACCTAAAATCCCTTCGTCAAGTGCATTTTAAGTTTACCAAATCAATCTTATTAGTGGCTAATTAATAAGAAGCATTAAGAAATAGACTAAATAAATAAACTAATAGATTTCACAAGACAAAAAATATCCAACTTATAAGCCTATGGTATTGGAATTCATCACAACCCTAGATAATGTATTTAGTTACGACACATATCTAGGTTTACTAAAGACATAAATAAATAAAACATCAAGCAACTAATTGAAAATTAAAAAGGTAAAATTTACAACAATGAAATAAAATGTTGGGGTTTGGGGATCCACTTTTATTATTTCAAATCTAGAAATCTCTCTTATTATAATATATAAATTTACATTATATTACCAACCGACCATATATGCGGTATCCTGATTAAGTCAGATTTTTATTAATTTCAACCGACCATAAATGCGGTATCTAATTAAGTAAGGTTTTAAGATAATTTATATATTATAAAATAAGGGAGATTAATCTAAATTATAATAATAAAAGTTTCACCTTCACCCCAGCAGAAAGAAGTTACCTACTCATACCTTTAAGTAAAACAAAGAAAGATTTATTACTTAAAATAAAAATTAAATTCAAGAAAACTGAGATTAAACAAACAAGATACTCTCTTCTTAGTATTCTAAGGAAATTCCCCAGAAGAAAGTATGAAGAAAATCAACTGAAATCAGATTCAATTTGTAGGCATCAAAATCGGCCCGCATCACGACGCGCTAAGTTTTATGCTTCGCGACGCACACTACAAGAAATGGCGGCCGAATTATTATGTCGGCGTCGCGAAGCATTGAGGTTTGGCGTCGCGACGTGTGCTACAGTGATGATGTCATTATGATGAAAGTGATGACGCGTGTCAGCAGATGAATTATTAGCTTGGCGTCGCGACGTCGATGTTCTCCGCGTCACGACACATGAACGGTAAATTTCTCATTTTGCCATTTTTTTCATCTGTTTTTCTCCGTTTTATCCCCGATTTAATTCCAGTGAGTCTTGATATTTTATTTATCTACAAAATAACATAAAACACATCAAAATATTCACAATAACCGAGAAACTATACAAAAATATTTAGTAAAATGACGGAAAATATTGATATATTTTCCGCTCATCAGCGAATTCACAGGTGGCCAAATTTCATACATATAAGCTAGTCTTATATGCCGAACGTGTCTAGACTTAGAGAGTCCCAAAATATGAAGTGTACTCGTTGAGTACTTGGGTAGCCGATAATTTTTATAATAAATAATATTCGATATTATATTTACCAACCAAAATAATTAAGTGTTATTGGATAACATTAATTATTTACTTTGACCCAATTGTATTAATTGGATTAATCCAAAATTACACAAGGGTTTTGTCGTAATTTCATAAATATCTCTCTCATTTGAGGATATTTTGGTAATTACAAATATGTAATAGTAGGTGTATTTGGCTTGATTTAATTGGATAAAATCAAAGTGGTAGACATGTTACAAATCCATTAATTAAATTATGTCTTAATTTAATTGGATTAAATCAAAGTGGTAGACAAATGTGATTAATCACACCTAATTATACATATTTAGGTAAATTCGGTTAAGCCCACATAAAAGTTGATTAGAACTTTTATTATTAATTATTGCATAAGTTTTTCTATAAATAGCAAGCTTGAGCAAGGTTTTAATCAAGCTTGTGAAAGCTAAAAATAAGTAATAGTTATAAAACATTAGCCTAAGTTAGAGAAGTGTTTAGAGAAGCTTTGGAAGATCCCTACAACATTTCAAATATGAGAAATTAAGTTTGGATCTTGGAGTGAAGCTTGCTAGCATTGGAATCAAGATTGGATCTTAGAGTCAAGCTTTCTAACTTTGGAATTTCTCCACAATATTTCAACAAGGAGAAGTAGATTGGATATTTGTATCAACCTTGCTAGGTATGTTTGATCTTCTCGAAATCTATATTTTTCATTAGTGAGTTATCATTAGTGATATATAGATAGTGATGAATTATGTATTGGATGCATAATAACATAGCTTGAATTTGAAATTGGGTTAATAATTTTGAATAGACACTTTGGAAGTTTAAACACAATCTACTTGTGATTGGGTCAAAATATTTATGTTAGACAAAGATATAAAATTAGAGTTTGGAACTCTAGATAATAGCTTGGAGCTATGACTACCATTCTAGAATCATTTGACCACCTTTCGGTGACCTAAAATTGTTCATGAGTCATTTCTTTGTGAGATTCTATTTTGGTTTGTATTTTGAGTTAAATACATATATATATATATATATGTTTATTGTATAACATGTGTTGTGGTTGGTTTTGAAATTAAAATTATTTTGGGTGATTTTAAAAGTGTTTAAGGTTTAAAAAAATAAATTAAAATCAGCACACAGCAGCACATCTGCTGTGTGTTGCGTTGTAGCGCTTCATGTTGAACTGCAATGTAGCACAAAACAACTGCTCATGATGCTACACAAGAAGGGTGCTCAGCTCTGGCGATGTGTGTTTTTCTAGTTTTCTCCTGTTTGGTTTTTCTGAACTCTGGGTTTTCCCTAAACACTTGTAATGAAATATGGTATTTCACTATAATATTTTTAAAATACACTTATGCCAGATATCCACGGGTTAGACCCACTTCCGCTGCGCGGGGCACCGATCCAACCCTAGGGGTTCCATATCTGCCCCAACAGAAAATACAAAACAATAATAATCATCATTATTATTATTATATTATTATTATTATTATTATTATTATTATTTTTATAAGAAAAGAAAAAAATGTAAGAATGTTAAATTATTATTATATCTACTAAATTATATTCCCCGATAACGGCGCCAATAACTTGACACACTCACAAATTGATTCTTTACTCCAAAGTAAAAGAGTGTCAAAGTAATAAAATAACTCGTAAAATTCCCGGGTAGATCCACATGGAATAAATTTAGTAAAATAAAATAACAATTCGAGTAAAATAAAAATAAAAATGATGAATTGTTTAAAATGATGAACAATGTTAAATTGGACTGCAACAATAAAATAAAATATTTGGGGCTAAGGAATCCACCCTTGATATTTTAAATTTAGAGAACTCTTATTTTTTATAATATATAAATTTTCATTATTACCCAATAAATTTACTTTGGGAAATAATTATGTCAAAACATATAAAACCAGTCATAAAGACGGTGATAACATTTGTTGTATAACAAGTCTAGTTAGGTACTCAATTATGCCAAATATATAAAACCAACCATATAAGCGGTTGACCCGCGTAATCACACGCGTATAACGCAAGCGCACGTATCGTTCAAGTAGTATAAATGTATCGATCCCACGATGACATAATATCTAAGCTATTAATTTATGAAGCCAAATTTTTACAAGTATCTAATGGACTGGTTGTTTGATTGGATGGTGACTTTAAACTAAAGACGAATAAATAAAACAGTGCGAAAGTAAATTAAAGGAAAATTCGACATTAAGAAACTATCTAGGGTTGTGAATCCTTCCAATATCTTTTTAAGGATTAAGTGGTTATTTTAAGTTTGTGCAATATATTGGTTTATTAGCCTGGAACACGAATTTATGCAAAAGCCTCTTCCGATGGTCAGATACAAATACCCAGAATAACCCAATTAATCATATTCCCTATGTCAACCAAGTTATCTGAATTCATTAAGATTAAGTTCCAATTATGGCTACCCCCGCCCGACAGGTATATTCATATCATGTAAGGAAATCTATTAAAGGGTTATCTATCCTCAAAGGAAGATCGTGAGCTATTGAGTCTAAGGCTTAAACCTAAAATCCATTTTCCAAGTTCATTTTAAGTTTACCAGATCAATCTTATTTAATGGCCAGTTAACAAGAAGCATTAAGACTAAGGCTCAATAAATAAACCTTTATATTACCCAAACTATAAAATAAACTCTTATAAACCAGTGATATTGGAATTCATCACAACCCCAGATAACGGGTTTAGTTACTACACATAAGTAGGACTAGTAAAAGCTTAAATAAAGTAAATGACATAAAGTAAATGCAGGAAATTAAATAAAGTAAATGCTTGAAAGTAAATGCTGGAAATTAAAAAGGGAAAAGTATAATAAAAGAAAATGATGGGGTTAGAGGATACACTTTTATTACTTCTATTTTAGATATCTCCATTATTATAATATATTAAATTTGCGTGATATTACTAACCGACAATATAGGCGGTATCCTGATTAAGTGAAATTTATAATTAATTCCAACCGACCATACAGGCGGTATCCAGTTTAGTCAAGTTAAAACCAATTTTAAGATTAAGTCCAACCGACCATAAAGGTGGTATCCCATTAAGTCAGGTTTTAAATAGTTTATATATTATAATTAATGGAGATTAATCTAAATATTAGTAATAAAAGCTTACCTTTCCCCTAGCAGAAGAGAGTTACCTACTAATGCTGAATAATAAAAGACTGAAAAATAAAGAAAAGAAAATGCTATTGCGAAAAGTAAATAAAATTAATTACAGAAAGCTGTAAATAAACAAGTAAGATACAATCTTCTTAGTATTCTTAAGGAATTCCTCATGAATTACAAATGAAATTTCGGCCTCTATTTATAGAAAAAAATTTTGCTTCACGCGTCGCGACGCGCCGTTGATTTATTCCATGTGGCCCAGCTTTTGCGGAGATGAGGACATGTGTCACGGTTTCATCGGTAGTCGAATTATTAGTGTCGGTATCATGGGATGACGACACATGTCATGCACATGTTAGCATGATTTGATGTGATGGTGACACGTGTCCGGCGTATGTTAGCAAAAGTGCATGATAGCAGGTTTCTCTGATTTTGACACGTGTCCAGCGCACGTTAGAGGTCGTGACGCAGAGGTGTTGCGCGTCGCGACGCCTAAATTACAATTTTATCTTTTGTCCAATTTTCGCTTGTTTTGGCCCTGATTTGATTCCAGTGAGTCCTGAAACTTTATTTATCTAAAAACTACCCAAAACACATTAAAATATTCACAAAACCCAAGAAAATATACAAAAGATTAAGTTGAAGGAGTGGGATATAGTGATATATTTACCACTCATCACACCCTCAAACCTAATATTTTGCTAGTTCTCGAGCAAAACAACAAAATAAAATTACATAAACATCTTTAAAATAAAATTAAACTAAGCAACTTTCGTAAGGATCACGGTTGCATTTAGCATATGCAACAAGCCTTTAAACCCCTAGGTGTCCCTAGTGGATGAGTTGTAGTCTCGTGAGGGCTTACAGTAACGATACCCACAAACGTCAATCTAATACTAATTCACACAAAAGCAAAAAGACAAGAGAAAACAGAATAAATAAGTTAGTGACTAAACAAGTGAAACTCCTTTTCCAAGTTAGTAGTTGCTTTCATTCTTTCTAAATTACCGAATAAGTAAATTCTCCGATTATTTTTACCATTCTCCATACACACAGCTAACAAAGTATTAATCAACTCATTTTGCCCACAATATTCATAAGTGTAGTTGAAAAGAGAGTAATATTTTTGTCCTAAAGTTATATCATACTTCACGCCTTTTTTTTAGCAATGGAATATTTTTATGATTTTTTCAATTTTTTATTTATATACAATATCTTCCATATATGTAGCGAGTTTCAGGCCAGTGACTCCCAAACCAGTTGGCTTTAGGGCACTAGGTGTTAAGACACCCCTACGGACTTAATTACCGGATTTCATATAAATATAATTTTTTATAACATCTTCAATCCATGTAGCGAGCTTTAGGTCAGTGACTCCCATACCAGTTGGCTTTAGGGCAATAGGTGTTAAAACACCCCTACAGACTTAATTACTCGAATCTTAGACGTGTTTTTCATCATTTTTCAATTTTTTTTATTTTTTTTATCCCATCGCTTTTTTTAGATGCTTCTTCCAATTAAAATAGAGCACCGAATATTACAAACTTTTCAATTACAGCTCATGTCCGTATGTTACCATGCAAGTTGATAATATCTGTCAACTGAATATTTGAAGATCCATTTTAATAAGTATTATAAGAATTCACAAATTAAATAATTCAAAAGGAAATAAACAAAAATTAACTTGTTGAGAAATAGGTTGAGCTACGTCTCAGGAATGAGAATTCATTACACAACTATCTCACACCAATTTCACCTGATTAATTAAATTAAAATCACAAAAAAAAACAAAAAATTTTTTAATTTTGTAAAATTTCTTAATTGTTTTGAATTTTTTGAAAATTTTTGACTAAAAATTAAATAAAAATAACACAATAAAAACAAGATACTAGTCAATTATTCCCCTCCCCCAAACCTAAATGAGACATTGTCCCCAATGTCTTAAAAAGTAGAAGAAGAGTTTAGAAAACAGTACCTGATTAGCTGAAATTCTACATCTAAATGAAGAATTAAAGGTTAAGATCCAGATCTATCTAACGCTTCTTACCACGATCATTATCGGACCAATTTATCTTGGAAATGATAGGGTCAATTTGTGGTTCAAAGGCTAAAAATTTTCAATTAAATCTTGGGCAGTTCTGGCAGTAAAGATGAGTTCTTTTACAGGTTTTGACACGAACCCATTTCTCCGGGCATCATCAAGAAACACACAAAGACAATCATAGAATCCATCAGCATTAAATAATCTAAGCGGTTTATGGTGTATGTTCAGGTTCGCCCAAAGATTGTACTGTAAAAAATTCCTCCATCGTACCCTAGCCACCTGGAAAAGCGATAAAGGCATCAGCACGGTTAATCATTTCAACTAGTCGTTCAGACATACCTGGCACGATAAGTTCCTCTCCATTTGATGGTCCTATAAGATTCGCCTCTGCCAAAGGTTTTGGGATGATTCCCAAGACTTGAATGCTTCCTTCTTGTATAGCCCTCGAAACGATCCCCATTAGTCCGAGATTGCCACCGCCATATATTAGGTGCATATTCCTTTCAGCAATGACTCAACCCAATTCCTGTGCTGCTGCCACGAACTATGGTTTTGAACAAACACAAGTACCTCAAAACACACAGATATTTACAACTGGTCTTCTTGAAGTGGCTTCCATTTTTTTAATGTATTTCTTTCTTAAATCTGGATGCCTTCAAGAGTGCAATGATGAGTTGAATTTATAAAACCTGACAAGGGTGAGTATAGTAGCACTAGTACTTGCCAGATGAAATTTATTAGCTTAACAGTAAAATATATCGTGAAAGTCAAAAAGTATGGATCTTGTCGGAGAAAATAAAAGAAAATAACAAAACAAATCAAAATTATTAGATATATACAAAGAGAAAATAATATTTACATGAAGTAACGACTTGGTTGACGTCTGTGCGTCAGAGACAAGCTTCCCATCCAATTTCTTATAAATTGGAAAACATGGTCTTTTAAAGTCAGATTCCCGAGACTGAATTGTTGTCTTGCTTTTCGGAATTACGTATATAACATGTGAATTGCATGATCCACATATCCACTGGAATGCATCTCAAGAGTCTTAGATATGTCATACAAAGACTCCTTACTCAAGCCATCCCTAATGAATTTAATTTTATCTTCACGGTTATCAGACACTACGTAAAGAATGACAACGAGTATTACATGTCATGTGTGCACATTTATAGCAAACACCCATTCTTTTAGCTCTTCTCTTTTTAGCATAGGTGCTCTTTCCTAGACCAGGCAGATATGAAATAAAAGAGTCAGAGGACTCACCTGCCAATCGGACCCGTGCTTCAATAATCCAACGAATGTCATTAGGAATACCTTTGATCATCAACAGTCTCATCCGTTCCAAGCGAGCTTTGTAGAATTTCATCAAAAAGTTTTGAGGGAGAGAAGGAAATTGTTGTGTAGATTTGTGAGAACGTCTTCCATCCTGAAATGTGATTTTACCTACAAAAATTAAACACAAAATAATAAATAACACCAAATATGAATATATACACGAATTGCATGGGTTGCCTCCCAGCTTGCGCTAAGTTTAACGTCGTCAGCTAGACATAACTGCCCGAACGTTAGGCTGGATCTGAAAGTGTGAAACTTTCTTATTATCGCTCAATTGATTCTCCCCAGTAGTGTTTGACACGCTGGCTGTTAACTTTGGATATGTTGTTCGACTTGGGGTTGTATATCTCAACAACTCTATATAGTAACACCTGAGTAATCACAAATGGACTTGACCACTTTGATTTCAGCTTTCCAGGGAAAAGTTTCAACCGTGAATCGTATAACAATACCTATTGCCATGGCTCCAGTTGTCTGCGCACTAATTTTTTATCATGCCATTTCTTGGTCTTTTTTTTGTACAGTTTGGCATTCTCATAAGCCTATAGGCGAAATTCATCCAATTCATTGAGTTGGTGGAGTCTTTTCTCTTCTGCTGCTTGTAGATCGAGATTTAACTTCTTTAATCCCCAGTACGCCTTGTGTTCAAGCTCAACTGGCAGATGGAACGCTTTCCCAAACACCATTCGATATGGGGACATACTAATAGGTGTCTTGTAAGCTGTCCGGTAGGCCCATAATGCAGTTTTTTATACCAGTTCTTCCTTGTTGATCCAACGGTTTTCTCCAAGATTCTTTTGATCTCCCTGTTTGAAACTTTAACCTGTCCATTTGACTACGGATGGTAGGCAGTGGCAACTTTATGAGTAACTCTGTATTTGGATAGGAGTGCATCGAAGTATTTGTTGCAGAAATGTGTGCCTCCATTAGGGGTGTTCACGGGTCGGGTCGGGTCGGGTTTTTCATATTTTTTTACCCGATCGGGTTGGGTCATTCGGGTCGTCTGACCCGAAAATCGAAAATTGTGAAGGTGACCCGCGCGGGTCAGGTCAAAATTACATCAGTCGGGTCGGGTCAACATAATATGCAGTGAATATAATATATATAATTTTTATTGACAAAAAATATTCAAGATAGCGTGTAGCAGAAATGGTAAAGAATTTATTAATTTTCAAAGAAGTTTCAGGTTCGAATCTCAACACCATTTGATTTTTTTGTGAAAAAAATAATTTTCCAAATTGCAAAATATGATACTCGAACCTGTAACCTTCTTTAACTTAACCAACAACTTTACCATTTGTGGTACGCCCCTTCATCATGAATGTCGTACCAGTAAAAATATATATATTATAATTATAACATCATTACATCGGGTCGGGTCGGACCCGAGTTTTCTGAACTAAACCTATGACCCGAAATTAAATTTTGAAATGCAGAAACCCGACCAGGTCGGGTCGGGTCACTGCTGGTTGGGTCGGGTGGCGGGTCGACCCGACCATATGAACACCCCTAGCCTCGATCACTGATAATCGCCCGAGGTGTTCCGAAGGGAGCGAAAATATTATTTTTAAGGAATTTAATCACCACTTTTGAATCATTTGATGGTAGTGCAATTGCATCAACCTATTTGTAGACGTAGTCTACTGCAACTAGTATGTACAAGTTTCCAAATGATGGAATAAATGGTCCCATAAAATCAATACCCATACATCAAATATCTCCAATTCCATAATATTTTGCAGAGGTCCTTCATTTCTCCTCGAAATATTTCCCGTTCTCTGGCATCTGAAACTTTAAAGAGCAAATAAGTAAGCATCTTTAAATAGAGTGGGCCATATTAAACCTGATTGTAGGACTTTGGCTGCAGTTTTATTCCCGCTGAAGTGTCTGCCTTATTGTGATGAATGACAATGTTGCAGAACATTATTGATCTACTCATGTGGAACACAACGTCTCAGTAATTGATCAGCACAGCGTTTGAACAGGTACGACTCATCCCAGACATAATGTTTGACTTCCTTGAAGAACTTCTTTCGTTGCTGATGTGTCAATTCCAACGGCCATTTTCCAGATACTATGTAGTTGACATATTGAACATACCAAGGGACATCATGTTGTTTTATGGCAAACAGCTGTTCATATGGAAAAGTTTCTTTGATTGTTAGTTCATTGCCAGCTGTTTCTCCATTCTCGAGCCTTGATAAGTGATATGCCACTTGGTTTTCTGTATCTTTCCTGTCTCGGATATCCACGTCAAATTCTTGTAGAAGAAGCACCCAAATGAACAATCTAGGTTTGGAATCTTTCTTCACGATCAAGTATGTGATTGTTGAATGGTCTATGTAGACCACCACTTTAGGACCCAGCAGATAAGAGCGGAATTTATTAAAAGCAAACACATCTGCAAGCAACTCATTTTCAGTGGTTATGTAGTTGAGTTGAGCTTCATTTAGAGTTCTGCTGGAGTAGTAAATGGTATGGAAAATTTTTGCTTTGCGTTGTCCCAAAACTGCACCTACAGAGAAATCACTAGCATCGCACATCACCTCAAATGGAAGAGTCCAGTCTGGTGCTACTATGATGGGGGCAGAAACCAGCTTCTATTTTAAGATCTCAAAAGCTTCATGGCATTCTTTGGTGAATTTGAAAGGCACATCTTTCTCCAGAAGATTGGATAGAGGTTTAGCAATCTTGGAGAAGTCTTTGATAAATCTCCTGTAAAAGCCTGCATGTCTGAGAAAATTGTGAATCCCTTTGACAGTTATTGGTGGAGGTAGTTTTTCAATTGTCTCGATCTTTGCTTTGTCTACCTCGATTCCTTTTGTGAGATTCGATGTCCAAGGACAATGCCTTCCTGCACCATGAAGTGTCATTTCTCCCAATTGAATACCAGGTTAGTATCTTCACACCTTTGTAACACCTTTTCCAGATTTTGCAAGCAGTGGTCAAGAGAATCTCCAAACACAGAGAAATAATCCATGAAGACCTCCATACTTTGTTGCAGCATGTCTGAGAAGATGGCCATCATGCAACGTTGAAATGTGGCAAGAGCATTACATAGTCCAAATGGCATTCTCCAAAAATCAAAAGTACCATACGGACATGTAAACGTTGTTGGACAATTATGACCCATAGCGTCACTATTTGTACAGATCATGGTGTTGTTGTATAAATTAACTATGTGACAAAGGAAATTGCTCTTTTATCATTTGTGATTAGATCACCAAGATGTATAAATGATAGAAGGTCCATATGATTAGTTCCAGATTGAGATGATATGAGACAGTATCAATCCACGATGGTTTAATCATTAAATATCCCTAGTCAGAGTATTATCGAGATTGGACATCGATAATGCGTAAAAGACTAGTATTACACTTGTGCGCGTTGTGAGGGCATAACGGCAAAGTTCTCATATATTTGGGTATAGGATACTCATGCACGTGACATCCGATGCTGGATCGAAATACGTAATACTATGTATACTACGCCTGATATAGATCACATATTCCTGTAAGGATATTTCTGGAGAATTGGGTAGGCATGGCGTTTTGCTAGAAGCATGTTGGATAATTATGACCCATAACGTTACTATTTGTACAGATCATGGTGTTGTTGTACAAATTAACTATGTGGCGAAGGAGATTGCACTCTTATCATTTGTGATTAGATCACCTAGATATATAAATGATAGGAGGTCCCTGTGATTTGTTACTGGATGGAGAATGATATGAGACAGTAACAGTCCACGAAGGATAAATCATTAAATATCCATAGTCAGAGTATTATCGAGATTGGACATCGATAAATACGTAAAAGACTAGTATTACACTTGTGCGCGTTGTGAGGGCACAACGACATAGTTCTCATATATTTGGGTATAGGATACTCATGCAAGTGTAATAAGAGGTTGTGTTTTACCGATGGTACGGGAAACATCTTCGCTCTGGATAGACCCCCTCGGAATTCCATTGGTAGTATGACTATGTGTCTATGGAAGTCCGAAATCAGGGTAGGTGTATTTGGTCTTAACCTGAGACTTGCACCGCTAATACTTGCGACAATCAATATACTTTGGTTGCGGTCGTCCAGGACTTTAACAGGTTCTGTGTACGCCAATGCTGGGTATATTGAGAATCGTAGTGTGTTGGGTGTGATGTCAAGATGGAAGTGTCACTCCAGTCATATGGAGATGATGGTCACGTAGGATACGGGACTGGTTCTCTTAAATGCTGTAGCTATCGGGATAAAATGGCAAGGTCATGTTTATCCGATTATAGAGACTAGTCACCAGACATCCGATATGTGCTTCGTACGGGGCAGACACAATTCCAGCCCCAGGCCTAGCACGTGATCATCCGATACTGGACAGAAATACGCAATACCACATAAAATACGCCTGATATAGATCATTTATTCCTGTAAGGATATTTCCGGAGAATTGGGTAGGCAGGGCGCTTTGTTAGAGGCCAACCTTGTCTTGTAAATCGTTATAAACGTAGTACTTGGTACTTACGTGTTCGGATAGTCCGACGATCGAATTTACTGCCAACATATCCGGGAATCTCATGGGTCGCTTCCCAAAGATTCACCGATGACGTATGGCTCGCACTCTAAATTAATCTGGGATTAATTGCGGAGATATTTTATATGGGATAAAATATCATTTAAAGAGAGATAACTATTAATTTGGAATTAATCGATTAATTAATATATTTGATATATTAAATGAAATTGGATTTCGACGCGGAATTAAAATTAGATTTTAATTCGGGCGAATGAATTAATTTAGAATTAATTCGTTAGCGACGTGAATAGTGATTTCGCTAGGCGTAATCAATTAATTACGACGCAACAGAAAATTCATTAATTTGGAATTAGCGAACCCGAGCCCGGGATTATTTGCGAGCACATTCGTATTTTGAATTCGAGCGCGGCACGCAAGTCAAATCAAGCATCAAATCGCTAGTCGCATCAAGCGTCAAATCACTTGTCACTTTGAGTGATGTGACTTGACAACTTGTGATTGATGTGATTGAGTGATGTTGGTGGTTGGAGCCATTTATGGCTTGAGTTTTGAAATCCAAATTCATGGCAAATGCATTTGAAATTCAAATGTGTGTATAAGATACACAAATTTGGAATCAAACCAAATAACTCTCTCTCCTCTCATCTCTCTCATCCTCACGCCCAGGGGCCAAATTTTCTGGTTTGCTGGGCTGTGACCGAAAATAAAGGGAAGCAATAGTGGGATTTTGTGGCGAAATCACAAGTGCTAGCACACTTACGAGACATGCGAAGCTTGGAGCTCGACGACGGAGCTCAAATGGCCGAAACCAGTGGGATGTGAACTGCTCACTGTCGAGCAGTGAAGGAAGGTAGAAAACAGATTTTGTTGCCCCGTACGTCACTCAACCGATCGATGTGAGTATTCTGTAACTTCTTCGATTTGTATTCGCACATATTTCATGCTTATTATTGATCTTGGGACCTTAATAGAAACCAACAATGGTATCAGAGTAAGGTTTGAGCATGAAAAGGTTTAGGGCTTAAAATTTACGTAATTTGTATTTGAGCATGATTTGAATAAATTGGATGTTTGAGTATGCTTAATACATGTTTAATTGAAGATTGATGGGATCA
The DNA here is from genome assembly GCA_019454045.1 of Zanthoxylum bungeanum. Taxonomy (NCBI): domain Eukaryota; kingdom Viridiplantae; phylum Streptophyta; class Magnoliopsida; order Sapindales; family Rutaceae; genus Zanthoxylum; species Zanthoxylum bungeanum. The sequence continues at coordinate 66,285 of SKCR01035450.1, read as the reverse complement.
ACTTCATGAAATAATGTTTGGAACATTTTTCCCCAAATATTTGGGCTTGGCCGAATATGAGTTGCCCTAAAATGTCTTGGAATTTTGATTTTTGATTCATTGGATGAGTTAGAATCATTCGGGAATGTGATTTAATGTCGATTGTGGAATTAATTGGATTGAATTCGAATCGGACAAAAATCCCCTCCCTTGCTGAGACTTTGAGCATGTGATTTGGGTTTGATTTTAATCAAAATGTGTTGGACATGTGATGATGTAATTGAGCATGATTAGTTGTGTTAATTGATGTTTTAGAATTGTTAATTTGGGTGATTAATCATGTTATAGACTTTGGTTAATTAAATGTGAAATTGGATTTGTATGTTTAATTAAATTGGGCCTTAAAATTGGATTTGGGCTTTAGTGTTGTAATTGGGCTAAATGGGCTTGGTAATACTAAGTTAGGTTTAGGCAAATTGGATTGGATCCAATTGGGCCCAAAACCGCATCCATAAAGCCCAAATGCGACTTAATGGACCTTTAAAATTTAATTGGGCCTAATGGGCCAAAATTGATTTATGGGCTTATGGGGTAATTCCCGGATTGGACTTTGGTTATCGGTTTGACCCGAGTTGATAAAAAGTCCACGCCTTAAGAAATTAATTAAAAGCTCATTGGACTTTAATTAAATTGACGTTGGACGTTAATTGGGCTTTGAGACCCGTTGCGATTAAATTTGGAATTTAAGTCGTAAAAGTTCATTAATAAAGTGTAGTATTTAATTAAGAATTAAATAGCGAATTAGAATTAAATACAAATTGAATAGGATTTAATTATGTAGTTTAATTTAATTCGAGAATTCGTACTTTGAGTACTTATTCGCAAAACGAGTTTGACTCGAGCAAAATCAAATCAAAGTTTGAACATTGGATGATCACTAATTATCATATTAATTAATTTGATTAGATTGATTGATAACATGCTTGTGTGAATACATGGTTGCGATGCATGAATAATGTATATCGGATGGATATTAGATGGGTGGGACAATTTTAGAAATTGTTGTAATAAATTTGATTTATTAAATTGGACCTGCGTGTCCAGCCTTATCACCTCCTTGTTCTTTGTATTCTCTTCTCACCTATTCCCCTCAATATAAATGAGGTTTCTTTAGAAGTGTAGTGTAACGGGTAGAAGTAAATACATTTGCTAGCGGGAGAGAGAAATTGAGAGATTTGATCTAGGATCAATGTGTAAAGTATCCATCCGCATATCATTATTATTTTACATATGCGCTTTATTATGTGTTTAGAATGCATGTTTAAGGGTGTATGATGATGAGACCTTAACAAAGATAATAAATTGGTTGCCAATTTGCACGCGAAATCCCTCAAACAATATTAAGCGTTTTTCCTTCCATTGAGTGATTCTCACTCAAGATCCGAGACTGGCATTGGCTTGTTGGCCAAAGTCAAGGCCTTTGTCCATCGAGGATGTGTTTGAATCACGAAGGATTTGTTACATATTGGTGTCTTGTCCAAGTTGTGGTTTGTTGGCCAAAGTCAAGACCACTTCTTGTCCATCGACATTGATTATGAAGCTTTCCATGGTCAATGGGTCGCGCTTGACTGGGATCACTAAGTTTGTTGTGCCAAAGCCAAGGCTTAGTTGATTCAGAGGAAAAATGTTAGGTAATACATTGGATGTATTGGCATATATAAGATATATGTTTCGGACTTGGATGTCCCCCTACCGGATCTAGGAATTGGATTGGATCCAATCGATCTTAGAGATCTACCTAGTTAATTATCATACAATTTGTTGGCCAAAGTCAAGATTGTGTGATATTTAACAGGATCCTAGCCCACTAGGAAACACGGTTTCCCGAGTACTCGACAGAGGGTTAGAGGCTCGCCGAAAAATAGTGGGAGGCAAGAATTGAATTTGCAATATTCGTTTAATTACTTGCCATACGTGCTCAAACAAATATCATTTGTCGTCAAATAATTAAATGTTAGTTGGACTAATATTTAAAATGTTGTTTTAATAAATAGTTGGACTATATTCAAACAAATTAAAAGTATAATTGATTAATATAGTTGGACTATAATAATGATTATATTTAATAGTACCTAAATCGTTGATTAAATAGTTGGACTATTAAAATCAAGATAAAATTGAAAGATTGACATTTAAAACATAATCCTAAGGAAAATGTATTTAAATGGTTGAATTTTCAAATTGGGAATAAATTTCAGGATGGTCTTGGAAAATAATAAGTTACTTTATTTGATAAAATAACATATTATGCCTAAGCCCGGAGTTAAGCAAATAGTCGAGCATAATCTTTGGAAGATTTATGTAATGATAACTTTAGTGCTTAATCCATTAAGCTTGTCGCATTAGACTCCTTAATTTCTGAATTAGAACTAAGGATTAGATCCTTAAAGTATGATAATGAAATTGAAGGATCTTCAAAAAATCTATCCTTAGAATTTTAGAAGTACTAAAATTGCAATAGTAAACTCTTGGAGAGTTAATGACTATTCTCAATGAGATAAAGTCAAAGTTTGCAATTAGACAAGTAGCGCAAGGCGCACCTTACTTCGATATTCTAGAAGGCCAAGGCTTGGCCAAAGGCTTCTGGAGTGTTGAAACTGGCAAAGGCAAAATCATTATAATCTTCTGGGAAGATAAATGACATATCCCAAAATGTCTGCCTAATTGTGGCAAACGGGATCGCGGAAGCGTGACTGCCGTTTGAACAAAGCAGACATGAAGGAATTGAAGAACGAGCAAGGCTTTGACTTCAAATATGTTTGTCAAGATTATGTTCACTACTAGTATTAAAATTAGATTTTAAATACTTAGTGTGGTACATAAAATATATGTATTGATGTTCAGAATCTGTTTTGAACAGGATACTGACTTCAATAGAGATTATCTACGAATAGGAAACGGGACGAAAGTCGCTGTTTTAACCGTAGATACCTAAGTTTAGGAACTACCTTCGGGTATGTACCTAAATTGGAAACTGTTATAATGTAACTGTTTGACTAGAAACATTATTTATATATCAGTGTTTTACCCGCTGCGGATGAACCTTTATATTCTAGAACACTAAAGTGTTTCATTATATAAAGATGATATTGAGATAAACACATTAGATGTGAATAACAGAATTTATATTTTGAATATAAATAAATCTCAAATGTATAACGTGACAAACAAATAGCTCGGACTGATTTGATCAGAAGAAACTCAATTGTGGCATTGTTGTCTGGGACACAATTAAACAAGAATCGTATATCCACACTTTTGAAGAGTGGATACTCGGACTAATTTGATTCTATTCAAATAAAGTCTACGAATCTAGTTTATTGGGCAAAGTGCCTAAAACACTATTTAGTTGGTAAGAGTGTAAATGCCACAGATCTATTAGCCCTAGTTCATAGTGAAGCAAGTGGGCCCATGTCTAGCTAGGCTAGATGTGGATATGAATATTTTGTGACCTTTACGGATGTGGCATCGCGTTATGGTTATGTGTTTCTTTTGAAGAACACAAATCGGAAACTTTTACAGTTTCGACACGAAATAGACAAACAGAACGACTAAAGTATTATACCGTCACGGTGAGACCGTAATGGAAAATACTTAAGCAATAAGTTTCTTATATACTTGAAAGAGTATAGTATTCTTTCAATGAGGACTCCTCTCGGAACACGTCAGTTTGACGGTGTGTCCGAACGGATTAACCGAATTGTGTTAGACATGATAAGGCTAATCATGAGTCGCTCTGAGCTACCATTTCCTTCAACGGATAAGCATTAACAGTGCAAAACTTATTTTAAGGTTCCATAAAAAAATCTGTTTGACAGATATCATATTAGATATGAATAGGAAGGAAACCGGGTTCACAATCCTGAGTATTTGGGTATGCTGGGCATACGTTTGGGTGATACCAAACTAAAACCCAAATCGGATAAGTGCCAATTGTAGGTTATCCTAGGGATACCATAAGTATTGTACTTATACATCTCACAAGAGAACAATTAGATTGTTGCTCACCATGCCGTTTTCCTAAGAGGAATACCGATATGCAGTGGTAAGTGGGAGGATAGTAAAACTCGATGAAAATCGGAGTAATACTATTCCAGGCATCGAATCCTAATGGAACACAAAATAGTTCATCAAGGATGAAACTATTACCATTAATCTTCGAATACACAAGAACCGCGTAGGTTGGAGAGAGTCAGAAAACAATCTGGGGCATGGGTTTCTGATCTCACCTCATAAAGATGTTTATCTTATTGAGGTAAACCAACTGACTACGTATGAGGAAGTGATACAAGGTATCGACTCCCTATTATGGCAAAGTGCCATATAATCCGAAATGGATCCATGTATATCAGCTATGTTTGGATACTAGTTGATGTACCGCAAGGCATTGTGCCTATTGGTAGTAAGGAAGACATACATGGAAGGCAACATACCAAGGTATAAAGCTAGGCTTTTAGTGGAAAGGTATCGTTATCAACATTGTGTTGACTACTATTTAACCTTTTACCTGTTGCCACGGTAAATCCATTTGGATAATGCTTGCTAACGCTGCATGTTTCATTTATGAAATATGTTAGCTGAACGGAAAATCGCTTTCCTAAAAAGGAAACCTTTCGGAGGATGTTTACAACATCCTGTCGGTTTTGTCGTACCAAAACTAGCAAACAAGGTTTGCAGGTTATTCGATCCATGTTTTGATTGAAGCAAGCATAAGGTTCCTAGAATTATCGTTTTGATGTAATCATAATGGTTTATGATTTAATTGAAAACGAAATGATTCTTTTGTATTTAAGGAGGTTAGTGGGAGCGCACTAACAGTGGCTGCCCTATATAAATAATGATAATATGTCATTTCTTGGAAATGATATTCCCATAATAACTATCGGTGAAAGCTTGGCTTTCATGAGAAAACTCTCCGAGAACTCGTACATTGAAAAATGTAAGCGACCTAGTGTCTCATACGCTTTGAGCATATGGATTCACAAACAGGCCAATCCGAGTGATAGTCATTGGATTGAAGTTAAGAACATACTTAGTATCTTAGAGAACTAAGGATACTGTCTTAATCTGAGGAGAAGGAGAACTTGAAGTGACTGGGATCACTACTGTAAGTTTCCTAAACCGATAAAATGACTATAAGTCGCAAACGGTACTATACAGTTTGAATAACGGAACAGTGAGCTGGAGATCTTCCAAGCAAGATACTGTTACCGAATAAACAACAAATGCGGGTTATTGCTGCAGGTGAGGCAACAGTAGAAGCCTTCTGGGTCGATAAAAAATCTAATTGGATTAGATATAATTCTGTTAGCAGCTGAGCTAGGCGTCAGCACATGCTAAAGAATTAATGGTCTCATCAACGATCCAGATACATACTTCGACGTTCGGATCATACATCGTGGCGATGTGATGATCTTATAAATCACATCAGACGATAATCATGCAAATCCGCTGACGAAAGCATTTCTCAGCAGTTTGAGCCAACCGTACATAGTTCGGGTGTTAGACACTTGAGTGACTGGCTATAGGCCAAGTGAGAGATTGTTGGACAATTATGACCCATAGCGTCACTATTTGTACAGATCATGGTGTTGTTGTACAAATTAATTATGTGACAAATGAGATTGCACTCTTATCATTTGTGATTAGATCACCTAGATATATAAATGATAGGAGGTCCCTGTGATTTGTTCCTGGACGGAGATGATATGAGACAGTATCAGTCCACGAAGGATAAATCATTAAATATCCTTAGTCAGAGTATTATCGAGATTAGACATCGATAAATACATAAAAGACTAGTATTACACTTGTGCGCGTTGTGAGGGCACAACGACATAGTTCTCATATATTAGGTATAGGATACTCATGCAAGTGTAATAGACCCCCTCAGAATTCCATTGGTAGTATGACTATGTGTCTATGGAAGTCCGAAATCAGGGTAAGTGTATTTGGTCTTAACCTGAGACTTGCACCGCTAATACTTGCGACATCAATATACTTTGGCTGCGGTCGTCCAGGACTTTAACAGGTTCTGTGTACGCCAATGCTGGGTATATTGAGAATCGTAGTGTGTTATGTGTGATGTCAAGATGGAAGTGTCACTCCAGTCTTATGGAGATGATGGTCACGTAGGTTACGTGACTGGTCTCTTAAATGCTGTAGCTATCGGGATAAAATTACAAGGTCATGTTTATCCGATTATAGAGACTAGTCACCAGACATCCGATATGTGCTTCGTACGGGGCAGACACAATTCCAGCCTCAGGTCTAGCACGTGATCATCTGATACTGGACAGAAATACGCAATACCACGTATACTACGCCTGATATAGATCTTTTATTCATGTAAGGATATTTCCGGAGAATTGGGTAGGCATGGCGCTTTGAACGAGGCTAACCTTGTCTTGTCAATCGGTATAAACGTAGTACTTGGTACTTACGTGTTGGATAGTCCGACGACCGAATTTACTGCCAATATATCCGGGGATCTCATGGGTCGCTTCAAAAGATTCACCGATGACGTATGACTCGCACTCTAAATTAATCTGGGATTAATTAGAAGAGAGAGAAAATTAATCTGGGATTAATTGCGGAGATATTTTATCTGGGATAAAATATCATTTAAAGAGAGATAACGATTAATTTGGAATTAATCAATATTAATTTTTTATATTTGATATATTAAATGAAATTGGATTTCGACGCGGAATTAAAATTAGATTTTAATTCGGGCGAATGAATTAATTTAGAATTAATTCGTTAGCGATGTGAATAGTGATTTCGTTAGGCGTAATCATTCAATTACGACGCAACGGAAAATTCATTAATTTGGAATTAGCGAACCTGAGCCCGGGATCATTTGCGAGTGTATTCGCATTTTGAATTCGAGTGCGGCATGGAAGTCAAATCAAGCATCAAATCACTAGTCGCATCAAGCGTCAAATCACTTGTCACTTTGAGTGATATGACTTGACAACTTGTGATTGATGTGATTGATTATTTTGGTGGTTGGAGCCATTTATGGCTTGACTTTTGAAATCCAAATTCATGGCAAATGCATTTATGAGATACACAAATTTGGAATCAAACCAAATAACTCTCTTCCTCTCATCTCTCTCATCCTCACGCCCAAGGGGCCAAATTTTTTGGTTTGCTGGGCTGTGACCGAAAATAAAGGGAAGCAAGAGTGCGATTTTATGGCAAAATCACAAGTGCTAGCACACTTACGAGACATGCGAAGGTGATAGGGAAGTCCACCCATGAGCCGGGAATCGTTCGACGAAGCGTGGAGCTCGACGAATGAGCTCAAATGGCCGAAACCAGTGGGCTGTGAACTGCTCACTGTCGAGCAGTGAAGGAAGGCAGAAAACAGATTTTGTTGCCCCGTGCGTCGTTCAACCAATCGATGTGAGTATTCCACAACTTCTTCGATTTGTATTCACACATATTTCATGCTTATTATTGATCTTGGGACCTTAATAGAAACCAACAAAACCAACCTTGTCTTTTAAATCGGTATAAACGTAGTACTAGGTACTTACGTGTTTGGATAGTCCGACGATCGAATTTACTGCCAACATATTCGGGGATCTCATGGGTCACTTCCCAAAGATTCACGATGACGTATGACTAGCACTTTATTAATCTGGGATTAATTAGAAGAGAGATAAAATTAATCTGGGATTAATTGCGGAGATATTTTATCTGAGATAAAATATTAATTAAAGAGAGAGAGCGATTAATTTGGAATTAATCGATAAAATAATATATTCGATATATTATACGAAATTGGATTTCGACGCGGAATTGAAATTAGATTTTAATTCGGGCGAACGAGTTAATTTAGAATAATTCGTTAGCGACGTGAATAGTGATTTTACTAGGCATAATTATTTAATTAACTCGCAGTGGAAAATTCGTTAATTTGGAATTAGCGAACCCAAGCCCGAGAGTGTTTGTGAGCGCACTCGCATTTCGAATTCAAGTGCGGCCCGCAAGTCACATTAAACGTCAAATCAATAGTCATATCAAGCGTTAAATCACTTGTCTCTTTGAGTGATGTGACAATTTGTCACTTGATTGATTGATTGAGGTGGTTGGCTTTAATTGCCTTTGACTTTTGGAAAGCAAATAAGGAAAATGAATTTTGGAAATTCAAAAAGTTTATTAGATACACTTTTATCCAACAACCAACACAACACACTATTCTCTCTTTCCTCTCCTCTCCCTCTCGCCTAAGGGGCTGCATCTTCTTCTTCTGTTTTCTACCAAACTGCCGAGAATGAAGGGGAGTGCAAGGGTGATTTTTGTGGCAAAAATTACCAAGTGCTAGCACACAATCGGGGTCTTGCGAAGGTGATAGGGAAACCGTACTTGTGAGCTTGGAATCACAACACAAAAGCTTGGAGCTTGGAGGACCAAGATGGCCGAAATTGAGGAGCCCAAAACCAGTAAACACCGTGAGCTTCATTGAGTTCAAAGGGCATAAAAAGTTTTATTCCTCACCGCATCGCTCAACCGGTCAATATAAGTATTCTGCAACTTCCTTTGATGTATTCATACATGTTTCTTGCTTAAATTGATCCTTGGGACCTTAGAGAAACCCAACAAAAGTGGTCTTCTCCCGATCTTATGGGGCGATGGAAATCTGATTGTACCCCGAGTATCCATCCAGAAAATAATAGAACTCATGTCCCTCTAATCTGTCTAGCATCTGGTCAATGAATGGCAGCGGAAAATGATCTTTCCTTGTTGCTTTGTTCAGCTTCCTGTAGTCCATGCATACTCTTCATCCAGTCACCGTTCTTGTTGGAATCAGCTCGTTCTTTTCATTTGTGACTACTGTAATTCCTTATTTCTTTGGCACATATTGTATAGGACTCACCCAAGTCCTGTCAGAGATGTGGTAGATGATGTCAACATCCAACCATTTGATAATTTCTTTCTTCACGACCTCTTTCATGATTGGATTTAGTCTCAGTTGATGCTCCACTATGGTTTGTACTCGTCATTCATCAGAATTTTATGCATGCAAAATGATGGACTAATGCCTCTAATGTCTGCTATAGTCCAGCCAATGGCTTTCTTGTGTTCTCGTAACACTCTCATCAAATTTTCTTCTTGCTCCAATGTTAGCTACGAAGAAATAATCACAAGTAATTCAGAAGAATTTCCTAAGAATGCATACCTGAGATGGCGCGGAAGTAGTTTTAGCTCCAGCTACGGTGGTTCTCCAATTGAGGGCTTGATTCGCTCTTTCTTCGGTAGTTCTAGACTTTGCACATGTGGTGTCGATTTGAAGCGAAATGGTTTGTTAAGATAGTTGATGCATTCCAGAATTTTAGCATCTAGATCGCTGTCAGTTATGTTGGTGATGCAAGCTTCAAGTTTATCCATGGGAGGTGGCATTGCATCAGTATCCTGGATGATATTATCTACAACATCAATTCTGAAACATTCCTCCTCATTTTCATCACTCAAGAATTTCATGGCTTTGAAAACATTGAAGGTAAATTCTTGGTCCTGCACTTTCATGGTTAGTTCTCCTTTTTGTACATCAATAACAGTTCGACCTGTAGCCAAAAATGGTCTCCCGAGGATGATAGGTACATCTTTATCTTGCTTCATGTCAAGGATAATGAAATCTACTGGGAGAATGAGTTTGTCAACTTTGACCAGCACATCTTCAACTACACCTCTCGGAAATGCGAGTGTTCTATCAGCAAGTTGCAGAGAGACTGAGGTGGGCATTGCTTCTCCAATCTGCAGTTTCCTGTAAATCGAAAAAGGCATCAAATTAACACTAGCACCTAAATCACACAAAGCTTTACCGATGTAATTTTCTCCAATGGTGCATGGAACAGTAAAACTGCCAGGATCTTTCAACTTTAGGGGAAGTTTTATCTGAATGATGGCGCTGAATTCTTCTGTCAATGCTACTATCTCGTAATCTCCCAATCTCCGCTTTCGTGACAAAATGTCTTTCATGAATTTGACATAGCTGGGCATTTCTTCCAACGCTTCTACAAATGGAATGTTGATATGCAGCTTTTTGAATACCTCCAAGAATCGAGCAAACTGCTTGTCCAATTTACTTTTTTGGAGACGCTATGGAAATGGTGGAGGTGGAGTGAATCTTTCTTGATATTTTTCCTTTGCTTCTTTTTCCTCCATCTGTGGAACTGCATCTTTTGGAACTTCTTCAATGGATGTCTTGATTCCAACATCTTTGTTGATTTCACTACCGCTTTTGAAAGTAATGGATTGACATTGCTCATTCCCTCTATTCCTTGGATTTGGTTATGTGTTGCTAGGAAGGTTATCTGGCGGTTTGTAACTCTAAGCATTGGCCAGTTGTCTAATTTGATTTTCCAGTGCCTTTATAGAAGTTGATTGGTTTTGAAACATAACATCATAGTTTTTTAACTGAGCTAGCAGTTCCGCTATTCCTGGTTCTTTTTCAAGCTCCTAGCCTTTGTTCTGCTGTTGGAATCCGGGTGGTGGATAGTTCTTTTGCCCTGAATTGTTGCTCCATGTGAAATTGGGATGATTCCTCCAACCTGGGTTGTAGGTGTTGGAATATGGATTGTTCCTCTGTCTGTTGAAATTGTTGACATAATTCACTGTCTCATCATATTGGTTTACTTCTGGTGCTCCTCCATATGGTGAACTTGTGGATCCAGCATTACCTTGCATGCTAAAAGTTTCCATGAACTTGCATATCTGATCCAGCTTGGCATTCACTACTGTGTTGGCTCCAACTTCATAAATTCTAGCAATTCTTTGGATCATGCTCCTTTCTGTTGGCCACAAGGAATTGTTGTTGGCCATTTCTTCAATTACGTCTCAAGTCTGATCTTCTCTTTTTTCCATTAAAGCTCCTCTAGTAGAAGCATCAATTGTGGTTCTCATTATTCCAGAAAGTCCATTATATAAGGTTTGGACTTGTAGCCTCTTTGCAATCTCTTGGTGAGGATATTTCCGGAGCAAATCCTTGTATCTTTCCCAAGCTTCGCAGAGGGATTTTGAGTCATGTTGCACAAATGATGTGATGTCATTCCTTAGCTTTGCAGTTCTGGCTGGTGGAAAATACTTTGCAAGGAATTTTGTAGCTAGAGTGTTTCAAGTTGTGATGGAACCTGCAGGTAGTGAATGTAGCTAAGCCTTAGCTCTGTCTTTCAAGGAATATGGAAAAACACGCAGTCTCATTCCTTCTTCAGCTGCTCGGTTGTAATTGAAAGTGCCGCAAACTTCCAGGAAGTTGCTGATGTGGGCATTAGGATATTCAGTTGCATTCCCCCCAAACTGAACTACTTCTGAATCATTTGGATGCATGTTTTGATGTCACACGCATTTGCTGGTAAAAGAGGAAGTACAATACATGAAATAAAGTCGTCAACCACCGGAATAGTTCTGTCTCGAATGGGAATAGTTGGTGCAACCTCCAAAGGTTCAGGTTCCATGTTGATTAGTGCTTCTTGGCCTTCTTGCCTTTCCCTTCTCAACTGTCTTATGGTTCTTCCAATTTCTGGGTCAAGCGGACGGATCTCAAAGCTTCTGGTTCGTCTCATGTAGTGTCTGAGAACCTGAAACACAAGAAAACAAAAACAATAAGTAAAAATAAATAAGACACAAGTAATGTATCTAACCCCAAAATTAATAGTGAAAGATAAATAAGTCTCGGTAACGGTGCCAAGAACTTAACTGGCATAATCACACGTGTATAACGCAAGCGCACGTATCGTTCAAGTAGTATAAATGTATCGATCCAATGAGGACTTAATACCTAAGCTATTAATTTATGAAGCCAAATTTTTACATGTATCTAATGGATTTGTTGTTTGATTGGATGGTGACTTTAAACTAAAGACGAATAAATAAAACAGTGCGAAAGTAAATTAAGGGAAAATTCAATATTAAGAAACTATCTAGGGTTGTGAATCCTTCCAATATCTTTTTAAAGATGAAGTAGTTATTTTAAGTTTGTGCAATATATTGGTTTATTAGCCTGGAACATGAATTTATGCAAAAGCCTCTTCCGATGGTCAGATACAAATACCCAGAATAAGCCAATTAATCATATTCCTATGTCAACCAAGTTATCTGAATTCATTAAGATTAAGTTCCAATTATGGCTACCCTCGCCCGACAGGTATATTCCTAATCTGTAAGGAAAACTATTAAAGGGTTTTCGATCCTCAAGGAATATCGTGGGCTATTGAGTCTAAGGCTTAAACCTAAAATCTCTTTTCCAAGTTCATTTTAAGTTTACCAGATCAATCTTATTTAATCGCCAGTTAACAAGAAGCATTAAGAATAAGGCTCAATAAATAAACCTTTATATTACTCAAACTATAAAATAACCCCTTATAAACCAGTGATATTGGAATTCATCACAACCCCAGATAACAGGTTTAGTTACTACACATAACTAAGACTAGTAAGAGCTTAAATAAAGTAAATGACATAAAGTAAATGCTGGAAAGTAAATGCTGGAAATTAAAAAGGGAAAATTACAATAAATGAAAATAATGGGTTAGAGGATCCACTTTTATTACTTCTATTTTAGATATCTCCCTTATTATAATATATTAACTTTGCGTGATATTACCAACCAACCATATAGGTGGTATCCTGATTAAGTCAAATTTATAATTAATTCCAACCGACCATATAGGCGGTATCCAGTTTAGTCAAGTTAAAACCAATTTTAAGATTAAGTCCAACCGACCATAAAGGCGGTATCTCATTAAGTAAGGTTTTAAATAGTTTATATATTATAATTAAGGGAGATTAATCTAAATATTTGTAATAAAAGCTTACCTTTCCCCCCAGCAGAAGAGAGTTACCTACTCATGCTGAATAGTAAAAGACTGAAAAGTAAAGAAAAAAAAATGCTATTACGAAAAGTAAATAAAATTAATTACAGAAAGCTGTAAATAAACAAGTAAGATACAATCTTCTAGTATTCTTAAGGAATTCCTCAGAAGAAACTATGAATTGCAAATGAAATTTCGGCCTCTATTTATAGAAAAAAAATTTACTTCATGCGTCGCGACGCGCGCAACCTTGCGCGTCGCGACGCTCCATTGATTTGCACCATGTGGCACGACTTTTGCTGAAATGAGGACACATGTCACGGTTTCATCGGCAACCGAATTGTTAGTATCAGCAGCATGAGATGACGACACGTGTCTGACGCATGTTAGCATGATTTGATGTGATGGTGACACTTATCTAGTGCATGTTAGCAAAAGCATATGATAGCAGTTTCTCTGATTTTGACACGTGTTCAGCGCACGTTAGAGGTCGCGACGCAGAGGTGCTGCGCGTCGCGCCGCCCAAATTACAATTTTGCCTTTTTTGTCCGTTTTTCGCTTTTTTGGCCCTGATTTGATTCTAGTGAGTCATGAAACTTTATTTATCTAAACAATACCCAAAACACGTCAAAATATTCACAAAATCCAAGAATCTATACAAAATATTAAGTCAAAGGTGTAGGAAATAATGATATATTTACCACTCATCAGCGGTAACAAAATTTGTAAATAATTAATCCAGATTTAAATTAAATATTTGTCTTTATATTACAATTTATATATTATAATATAAGTAAGATTAATCAATAGTTTCATATTAAGAGTTTCACCATTTACCCCATCATTATGGAATTAGCTACTCATGTTTTAAAGAAAAAGAAATTACAATAAAGCTTCTAAAAATAAAACACACAAGAGCTGAAACTCCACAAATTTTCAGAGAGAAAACTATTTGTAGAGGCACTTAATACCTCACTTTGCAAATTACAAAACTTTGTAATTTGCAAAGTTTTGCAAATTGTAAAATAGTGGAAAGAAAGTGACAATCCACTTTCGGTGGATTGACATTTTTTTTTTATTATTATTATTTTTTTTTAATTTTGTCTTTAAGAATTACATATAGCATACTTTAGATTTATCATCAGTTTTGGCCTTGAAAATCTCAGAACTAGAAAATCTTGTACAGAGCAAAGTTGTAGATATTTGAGTCTTCTGTCATTTAGAATTGGAATTGCCTCAATTCGATATCGGAGTAAAAATTTATGGCCAAAATACAAAAAATTACGAAAAGTTGGAATTTTCGAATTGTACATTATTACAATGCCCTTTATGTTTCCGGCCTCCAAAATCCAAATATCACGTCCATTTTTCTACTTATGCATCCAATGTATTATTTCACTCACATGAGAAATGAAAATCATAATAATAATATATAAAATTTAATTTAATTATTATTTCACAAAAGTGATAAATTAAGGGGATTAATGAAACTACTAGTGTAAAATAAATAATTTTCCTTTTAATAAATGTATATTTTTTAGTGTTCATCAATGAGTCTGGGTTCGATACACATGTATTAGATTAAGTATAATAAAATAACAACTCATGTAATAAATTAAAAGGGTAAATTAAATGAACCGATGAGCAATTTTAAATTTGACTACAATAATAAAATCATATATTGGAGATAGGGGATCCACTCTTGGAATTTCAAATATAAAAATAATTTTACTTTTTATAGCATATAAATTGTTATTATTTCCCAATTAATTTATTTAATGATAAAGTGAAAAAAATTAAATAAGCAACAATATAAATTATATGATCAAGCAGAATCCGTGACAGGTAATATGTGTTGGGGTTGGTGCTCAGAGCACCAATTCCCGGTTGTATTTCTTTATGAATACTACTGTAAAACGTTATTATTATGAATAATATATGCAGTTTCTATAATATAATGTATCTTTTAATATGGTAAAGACGTAATGACTAGTCATGATGCAGTTGCAAAAGCGTCGCAAGTGACATTGAGTTGTATCATGACGTTGTCATTCTCAGACAGTTCCTGGTCAAGGTTTACACTACTTCGTCAGTATAGTAAACCCGTTGAGACCGGTACATGTCGTATACTGGAATATATGATTCCAATGGTTTCTCAATGAACCATAAGTCTTGGAGACTAGTATAGACGTGTAGGTGTTTATAGCGGATAAACACTGAACGACTCACCGAAGATTCTTAATGGATGGTACACCAACGTCAATAAGAATCTTATCGGGTTGAGTAGCACTTGTGATTCTTCGACTTGAGATACTACTGTGGGCGCATGAGACATCTTCCACACTTAGATGGCAGTCACGTGACCGATCTATTTAGATCAGACCTCCGCCTGTTCGTTGGGTGTGGATAGATCCTCAAGGTGTCCTATGTGTATCGAGATAAGATCCGTCAGTTCTGTGTATCAGAGCATAGATAGTCCATATGATTATCAATCAGATAAAAACCATGGGCCCATGATACAATTTAGAAGTTAGTTCTAAATATTCTTTTTGAGATTACTAATAGAATAGTCGACTGGATAATCCCTATAGAGATTTGACGTTTACATTTATATCTCTAGGATATATCCGGATACCTATGACGGAGGAATTATACATTTTCCATGACCTTGACCTGTATGATTCAGCGAGATTATCTGTTGTCGTCACAATTTACGGATGGATAAATTATGGACACGAAAATTGGATTTCGTGACGGATATGCCTGAATCTAGAGAGTCTCACTAATGAAACATACTCGTAGAGCACTAGGGCAACATTAATAAATAATACTGATTATTTATTAAGTCGTTTAAAGGTTAAACACAAAATACATGTGTAGGGACCCGATAGTCATTTCCTTAATTTTTGTGTATTTGCATTTAATATTATATTAATTCAAATACACATTAATTAATTATCAAATTGAGATATTTGACTAATTTCATAAATATATATATATATATATATATATATATATGTATTTAATAATTAATGTAATATAATACATATATTTAATTATTTATTTATTTATTTAATTGCTAAATGATTAAATTAATTAAAGTATAGATATTTTAAAGTTATGATATTTATTTTAATGACTTGAGTTGCTTTTGTTGACTTACTTTAATTCATTAAATTGTTTGATGATTAAAAGTAACAAGTTAATAAAGCAAAATTAAATGAAACAAAAATCAAAATATCTAGATATTATTCTTAGCTAAATTTGGCCAAGGGTATTATTGTGCAAGTATATATTGTTTTGTTTCATTTAGGGTTTGTTAACCATCAACACTTATCACAAAAACACCTTTGAAGAAACAAAAGAAGCTTCAGAGAAAGATAAAGAAAAACATGAAAAACTTGGAATTTTAGTAAGTTTCTTCAACTTACTATTAGAGAGGAAAGTGTTCATTTTGTTCTAGGCTACATGCTATGATGTTCTCATGTTATTCTTTTCTTTATTCTTTGTTTTTTTGTTTGATGAAAGTTTTAGTATAGGGTTGAGCATGTATAAAGTTGATAGAATGTTACTAATGAAGTAGTAAGCATTCTTTTCATGGTTTTAGAACCTTGTTGCCATTCTAGAGTTATTGACCCACTCTTAAATGACCTAGATTTGTTCTATAGTTGTTTCATTGTGGTGAGGATTGATTGTAATGGAAGAAACATGATTGAAGTATTGGATTTAATAAATTTGGTCTAATTTGTCCAATTTGAAGAAATTGAAAAATTAGGTTTTGAGACCACTTCCAATTTTGGGGTTTTTCATTTATATGGTGTATTTGGATGTGTATATGATACATATTAAATCTTATGTTGATTGGATTTCATTTGCATGTGTTTTGAACAATGGAAGTGCAAAATGCACATCCCCCCCTTTGTGAGGCTCTCGGCCTTGGTGGCTAAAATTGGGATTTTAGTTGCAAATTGTATTTTGACATTTGGGATATGTTAAATTCATATTAGTAATGATTTAGAATCATTCAAAATTATTTTGAACAATTTCATACTAAAATGAATAAAATACAAGGTATAGGGGTAATTCGGTAAATTCACATAAATTTGATTTATAGTGTTTTATTTCATAATTTGATTATTGGATAATAAAATAAATAAGTTTATTTTATTAATCCGAGAAAAAGTTTTGAAATCGAAAAATTTTGATTTTCCACTATTCCGCTGCTTTGCCGAATTTCCGCTATAAAACCCCTTCAATATGGTATCATAATTACTGGATGAACAATAAAAAGTGTACACTAAATAAGAGAGAAACTACTCATTTTACACTTATAATATCATTAATCCTCTTAATTTAGCATGTTTGTAAAATAATAATTAAATTTATATTTTATTTATTTTTATTGTGATTTTTATTGTGATTTTTATTTCTTATGTAGGCGAAATAATACTTTGGATGTATAACTAGAAAAATAGACGTGACATTTGGATTTTGGAGGCCGAAAACTTGAAAGGGCATTCTAATAGTGTACAATTTCGGAAATTCCAACTTTGCACAATTTTCGTAATTTGGCCATAACATTTTACTCTAATATCGGATGGGGCGATTCCAGTTCCAGATGAAAGAAGACCCAAATATCTACAACGTTGCTGTTTACAAGAATTTCTAGTTCCGAGGTTTTCAAAGTCGAAATTGATGAAGACATCAATATATGTTGTATGTATTTTTTATTATTAGAAAATAAAGTAAAAA
Source organism: Zanthoxylum bungeanum (assembly GCA_019454045.1). Classification (NCBI taxonomy): domain Eukaryota; kingdom Viridiplantae; phylum Streptophyta; class Magnoliopsida; order Sapindales; family Rutaceae; genus Zanthoxylum; species Zanthoxylum bungeanum. The sequence continues at coordinate 48,673 of SKCR01035450.1, read as the reverse complement.
TAAAAATAAAAAAATAAAAGTTAAAATGTCATAATCCACTTTAGGTGGATTGTGATCATGTATGCAAAATTATCAATAAAAAAAAAAGTCAAAAAGAAAAAAGAAAAAAATAAATTACTAAAAGTTTGTTGTTTGTATTTAATTTAGAAAGTTGTAATTAATAATTGAGAGATGAGTACTTCTACTATAAATAGAGGTACTCATCTCTCATTTTTCTTCATACTTTATTTCAAATTTCTTTTGTAGAATTTGAGAGAAAGTGTCTTGTGTGTTTAAATTTTTAAGCTTTCTTGTAATTTATTTTTCTTTCGGTAATAAAATTGTGCATGTTTTTCTTCAAATCATGAATAGCTAATTTCATCATGCTGAGGTAAAGAGTGAAGCTCTTAATATGAGAATATAAATTAATATTATTTATATTATAATATATAAATTGAAATATGAATAAGTAATTTAAATCTGGATTAATTATTGACAAATTTTTATTACCGCCTTTATGGCTGGTTTTATTTATTTGGCAGAATCGAGTACCTAACTGGACTTGTTATAGATAAATGTTATCACCGCCTTTATGGTTGGTTTGATATGTTTTGGCATAATTAATTCCTGAAGTAAATTAACTGGGTAAGAATGACAATTTGTATATTATAAAAATAAGTTTTCTCTATATTTGAAATATTAAAAGTGGATCTTTTAGCCCTAACACTTTAATTTATGGTTGCAGTTCAATTTAAAAATTTTCATCACTTCAAACAAATCCAACATTTTTATGTCACTCGAATTGTTATTTTGTTTTACTAAATTTATTCCATGTGGATTGACCCCAGACTTACCGGGTTATTTATTACTTCGACTCTATTATACTTGAGAGTAAATAACTAATTTTTGAGTGTGTCAAGTTTTGGGCGTTGTTGCCGGGGAATATAATTTAGTACATAGAATAATAATTTGATCCTTGCAATTTTTATTTTATTGTTTATTTTTATTTTTTTATATTTTATGCATCTCATTTTTTTTACTATATTTGTATATTTATTTTTGTGGTAATTTATTTTAACTTTTTTTCACTTGTTTATTATTTTTCTTTTTATAAGTAATGCATTTGCATATTTAAATTTTAGCATATAGTCTGCATTTAGATTGCATGAGACATTGGTCTCGATCATCTAGCGGTAGATTAAATAGAGAGTCTTCATCACCTTCATCGTCAATCAAAATGGCTGAGAACCAAAATGACAATCACATGCCCGAGTTGAAAATCCAGTTGATCATGAGGAAAATGAGGCTCAACATGGCGATCTTAATCATCTTAGGACACTCATACAATTCATGAATCCCACTAGGACAAGATCACCATCTTGCATTGCTTTCCCCCAGATACATCATGTTTCAATTTCAAATCAGGTATCATCCAACTTTTACCAATATTTTATGGTCTTGAATCAAAAAATCATTATCAGCACTTGAGGGAATTCGAAGTGGTATGTAACACTTTTTCTTTAAAGGATAAAGCTAAAATTTGGTTGTAGACTCCTAGGTCAGGATCCATCAGAACATAGGATGATTTGCAAAAGTAGTTTCTGAAAAAATTCTTTCCCCATCACAGGACAAACTCCTTTAAAAGGAGAATCACAACTTTCACACAAGAGACGGGGGAAACATTTTACCAATGTTGGGAGAGATTTAAAGAGATGCTCAATGTTTGTCCACATCATGGGTTTGAATTATGGAGGCTGGTTTCCTACTTCTATGAGGGTTTAACACCCCAAGGTAGACAAGTAATGGAAATGATGTGTAATGTTGAATTTATGGACAAAAATCCCAAAGATGCACTAGATTACCTAGATCACATAGCAGAAATTCACAACAATGAGATACATTTGGCACTTATGAGTCACTTGTAAACCACAATCATCTAGTATAAGGATGTTAAACTTTATAGAAGATCAAGATATTTCTACTAAATATGCATCTCTAGCTAAAACAATTGAGGCATTAGAAACGAGAAAGAGTGATCATGTCAAGTCAATTTGTCAAATTTGTAATTCAAATGAACATGTCACACAAGTTTCCCAACCTTCCCATCCCTGCAAAAATGTCTCCATGACCAAGTTAGTTCTATAAATACTTTCAATAGACCAAATTCAAACCCATACTCCCAAACCTATAATTCCGATTGGAGAAACCATTCAAACTTCAATTGGAGGAATGATAACCAAGCACAACCATCACAACAACCTCCCCAGGTAAACCATAATTTCCAAAATTCTCATAATTATGCACTATATGTCCCACCACTCAGGAAAACCTTTGAGGATACCTTGCATGTATTCATTAAGAAATAGAAAGCCATCAATAACAAAAAAAATGCAAACATTGATTGATCTAAAAGATTCTTTTTCCAAAATCACATTTGCTTTAACCATTAATGAGAAAGGAAAGTTTCCAGCACAACCACAGCCAAACCCCAAGAGTCATCAAAACCCTCATAAGGGTAGTTCTGGTAGTCAAAACATAGACCAAGTCAAATCTGTTATTACTCTTCGCAGTGGTAAAGTCATCCACATACCTATTCTTGAACCTCACGAAGTTGAAAATAAATCAGACTTAGAGGGTAAGGAAAGACTTGATGAACCATTATTTATCGTTAATGATAATAATTTTTCTCATGCACCTCCATTTCTTCAAGCTTTAAATATAAAGAAATTGAACCATTCCTATGGATATATAAAATATTCAAAAGTGAAAGTTAATATTCATTTGTTAGATGTCATCCAACAAATACCATCTTATTCCAAATTTCTGAAGGACTTGTGCACCGTTAAAAGGAAACATCAGGTAATAAAGAAATCTTTTCTAGCTAAACAGGTAAGTTTGATTCTCTCAACCAATAATGCACTAAAATACAAGGATCTTGGTTGTCCAACTATTTCATGTATTATTGGAAATCAAAAAATTGAACATGTTTTGCTTGATCTTGGAGCCAGTTTTAATTTGCTTCCATTTTCGGTTTACCAACAACTTAATATTGACCATCATCAACTACTCTTTTACTTGCCGATAGATCAGTCAAGGTACAGAAGAGAATTATTGAAGACATGTTATTACAAGTCGATAAATTCATATATCATATGGATTTTATTATCTTAGAAACACAACCTGTTGCAGATAGTTATAAACCAATTCATGTAATACTTGGTCGCCTATTTTTAGCAACAGCTAATGCTTTAATTAATTGCAGGAATGGAAATTTGTCTTTTGGCAATATGACGCTGGAGCTTAATATTTTGAACATATGCAAATAACCATACGATAATGACAGTGAAGACGAGAGCGTAGAACTAATTAAACCAATTGTGGAGGAATATATGCATGGGAGTTTATCTGATCCTACAGAAATTTATACATCTAATTTTCTTGAATCAAGTACGCAATTAGATTTGGATATTCCTAATGATTTTTTACTTGATTATACACAGGTACTGGAAGATGATGGAGAGAACCAAAATTTTGAGGAACTATGAATACTGGAAGATAAAAAATATGAGGAAGCACCCAATTTGGAATTGAAGACTTTGCTAGAAGGATTGAAGTATACATTTCTTGGAGATGAACAAACGTATCCGGTAGTAATTTATTCCTCTCTCACAAGTGATCAAGAAGGAAAAATACCTCCAGACTGGAAGAATGAGGCTTCTTTGTGGAACTGGCTCTGGAACTAAACCAGAATTTATTGTGACTGCAAAAGAATCGGGTAGAGTTATGGCGGAAAGAAACATGCAATTAGTATATGGCGGTGGCAATCTTGGATTGATGGGATGTGTTTCAAAAGCCGTACAAGAAGGTGACAATCAAGTTTTGGGGATCATTCCAAAACCTTTGGCAGACGAAAACCTCATCGGAAAATCAAATGGAGAAGAATGCATTGTCTCAGGTATGTTTGAAAGAATTACTGAAATAATTAATCATGCTGACGCTTTTATTGCTTTACCAGGTGGAATAGAAACGCTGGAAGAAATATTCACATAGGCATCATTTTTGTGTTGTTCCAAGCGTTGGATTTCAAAGGAAACTCATCTACATCAAATGAGTAAAATCCATTCTCCAAGAGTTTGAGGAATTCGGCAACAACAAAGGATAAGGCAAAAAAAAAATTTTAAGGTCCATACTGGAGCCGGTTCCCATATTAGTAACTTCTGATGCGCTAAGGAAAGTCGTTTCCTACAGTGGCATCATGGGCGAACTTTAACATTACCAAAAACCCATTGAACTACTTAATGTTGACCATTTTTTTTGATTTTCTTCTAGTATTTATTGAGGATGCCAAAAGACTTGGGTTTATTTCGAAATTGGTAAAAGATATTGTCTTAACTCCAAGAAAATCTGATGAATTAATTGACCAACCCTTAGCTTCTGAACCAAAAATCAACCATATTCTTTCCAAGTTGAACTGGTCTGATAACGATCATAGCAAAAAGCGTATAGTGAACCTTGATCTTAATCTATAATTTTTCTTTTAAATAGACGTGGATTCAAATGTCAATTATACATTAACCAAGTGATGTTTTCTAAACATTTTTTCTTCTTATTAAGACATTGGGGACAATGCCTTAATTTGATTGGGGGGAGAGGATAGTTGACTAGATAGTTTCTGTTTTATGTTTTATTGTAGTGTTTTTCTTTAAAAAAAAATATTTTATTTTTGTGTTGTTTTTTTATATTAAAAAAAATTATTATGTTATGTTTTGCTTTGTTGTTATTTTATGTGTAAACAAAAATATTTTATTTTGATTTTCTTTTGTGTTTCAAAAAAATAAAAAACTACACACTAACTAACAATAAAGTTTTAACTAACCAAGTGGATTTGTTTTTCAGAGATGGCAGTGAAAGGAGTTTTCGCTTGAGACGTATCTTAAACATGTATTATCAACTTACACGGTAACATGTGATCATGGGTTGTCAGTTAAAATTTTATAATATTCAGTTCTCTGGTTTGTTGGAGGTAGCACCTAAAGGCAGTGAAATTTATATTTTTATTAAAAAAAACTAACCATGTTATTGCTTAGTAGCCGGACATCTTGACTCAACAAGAATTGATTGTTCACGTAAAACGGTAGAGCTTGAGTTAGTTTAAAATAAAAAAATGATAAAGCTTTTACTTAGTAATCTGACATCTTGCTTCAGTAAGTAGTAATTGTTCGCGTAAAATGGTAGAGTTTGAGTTTGTAAAAAAATATGTGTGAATAAGTTCGATTTTGTAGTCTCTCTAACTCGAGCAATTAAGTCCGTAAGGGTATTTTAACCCTTAGTGCCCTAAGGCCAACTGGTCTGGGAGTCACTGGCCCAAAGCTCGTTACATAGGCTAAAGAGAAAGTTTAAGGAAATCACACACTTCTTCTTTTTAACATTTGAGATCCGAGCAATTAAGTTCGTAGGGGTGTTGTAACAACTGGTGCCCTAAAGCCAACTGGTTTGGGAGTCACTGGCCTAAATCTCGTTACAAGGATTGAAGATATATTACTATTAAAAAAAATTAAAAAAAAAACTATTGTTGTATTTATAAATAAACTTTCATTGCCAAAATGTGTGAACTTTGATATAATTTTAGAACAAAAATATTACTTGTTTGATACCTTGTGAATATTGTGGGTACAATGAATTGATTGATACCTTGTTTTATGTGTGTATGACAGAATGGTAAAAAATACATGAGAATTTACTTATTTGATAATTTAGAAAGAAATAAAACAATTATTGACTTAGATAATAATTTTTTTTTAAAATTTTCCCTTAAATTACTAGGGACTAGTAATTAGCTGGTTGGGGGGTGTGATGAACATTAAAAGTGTACACTTAATAAAAGAGAAACTAATCATTTTACACTTATAATTTCATTAATCCTCTTAATTTAGCACGTTTGTAAAATAATAATTAAATTTATGTTTTATATATTTTTATTGTGATTTTTATTTCTTATGTAGGTGAAATAACACCTTGGATGCGTAACTAGAAAAATGGACGTGATATTTGGATTTTGGAGGCCGGAAACTTGAAATGGCGATCTAATAATGTACAATTTCAAAAATTCTAACTTCGCGGAATTTTCGTAATTTGGCCATAAATTTTTACTTTGATATCGGATTGAGGCGATTCTAGTTTCTGATGATCTACAACTTTGCTATTTATAAGAATTTATAGTTCTGAGATTTTCAAGGTCGAAATTGGCGAAGACGTCAATGTGTGTTTTATGTAATTTTAACTATTAAAAAATAAAGTAAAAAATAAAAAATAAAAAAAGTAAAAAATAAAAGAATAAAAGTTGAAATGTCATAATCCACTTTAGGTGGATTGTGATCATGTTTGCAAAATTATCAACAAAAAATAAAAAAGGTCAAAAAGGGAAACAGAAAAAAAAATTAGTGAAAGTTTGTTATTTGTATTTGATTTGGAAAGTTGTAATTAATAATTGACATATGAGCACTTCTACTATAAATAGAGGTGCTCACTTGTTTAAATTTATAAGCTTTCTTGTAATTTCTTTTTCTTTTGGTAATAAAATTATGCATGTTTTTCTTCAAGTCATGAGTAGCTAATTTCATCATGCTGGGGTAAGAGTGAAGCTCTTAATATGACAACTTGATGGAAATGTCAAAACCATTTTTGCTCAGTCCAATACTTCCCAGCCAAGCCGACCCAACACTTCAAGCCAAAATGAACCAACTATGTTGTGTTCGATGATCACTCTAGTGCCATATCCAGGAGGAGTTGAGATTCATGTTCACTCCTTTAATCTTGATGGATCATCGGTCTACACAGATAAGATCGATGGTCATTTCATATGGGATTTTCCGGAAGCCCATATGTGCGACCCAGATTGCACATGTATTGATGATCTTGAAGATGATAATGATGATGCTCCTCGCAGGAGGAGAATAAGATCCAAAAAAAAGCACTCTCCTTGCAGATCTGAGAAACCTCGCAAGAGAGATGATCCGGGTGCACCTAAACCTTGAATTGCTATTCACCATTGGGTTCTAGAAAATGAAGAAAAGGAAAGGAAAGAAAAACCTTTGCCTATCTACAGGAAAGAACCTTTGCCTATCTACAAGAAATCAATAAATATACTTCATGAAGAAGAAGAACGAAGTAAGATAAAGCCTGAGCTTACTAAGCCACCAGTAGCTCAACAACTACAGCCATGCATGATGTATCAGCCTGATCTACATCTTACCATCCATAATTTCTATCCTTAGCTTAACAGACATATCCACAATCAAATGTGGTCTCTAAATCGTTTGTGCAGAAAACCATTGTTCTACCTAATGGCCAATTTGAAGAACCACAACAATTTGAAACTGTCTTAAACTGGTAAACTCGGAATGCTAGAGCATAAAATGTCGTCCTTTAAATGATTGCCAAAAGATGATGATGTTGTCACAAGAACCAGAGTTCATGAAGAAAATGTTGATGGTTTTGCTACCAATGTCCAACAGCTTTACAGCAAGCTTCAACAGCAAGTTGCTCAACTTGATGCAGATCTTAGATAGATGTTGCAACACAGAAACTTTGGCTATGAATTCAGCCAAAAGGAAGCTGAGATCAAAAGATTGAAAACTGAACTTGCAAAAATTGAGGCATATATGGTTCCAAAACAACCAACCTTTTTTCCACAACAACCAACCATGTTCCTAACATATCCTACCACTACATACAGTCCTTTTTATAGCCAACCGTCATTTCCTGAACCATCTAGATTCAAAATTACCCATGAGATTTTCAGAGATCTAGAAGCATCAGCACCTAGACCTCAAATAACAAGACCAATACCCACTGCTTCATCCTCAAAATGGAAGCAGAACCATCCACTCAATCTTCACCTAAACACCAGAAACCTACTATTCCTTTATCAGACATTTCATCTACCTTAACACACCAACCACCAGAACAGTTAACCACAGAACCTGTCCCAATCAGTATTCCAGAACCTATTATCCTAGAACTTAGCTAGTATACTCTAGCAGAACATGTCCCATACATTCCAACCTATACACCACAGGTCTTAGAATCGCCGAACTAATTAGAAAATCTCTCAATCAGCCTTAGATGATGTAACAATTGATTCTCAGTCTCAGTCCACAGATTCTGAGAAAGATCTTATGATATCACTACCTTGCTTATGGAAAATTTCACTGGTTCTAATACACAGCAACAACCGTATACGACAGATGAACCAGATGAAATTGATCATTCTATTCCAGAACAGACGCCACCAAAGGAACCTTAGAAACCATCAAGTGGTCATTAGCTTACATTTGATGGACTTCCACCGTCCAAATGGCGTGATAAAGTTCATGAGATGGCTGTCTCGATTGATTTTCAGATGACAAAGACAAATGTAACTCTCAGAGATGTTCTTACCGAATTCTCTACTAGATTCACAGGATTTCTTACAGATTGGTTTCAAGCTCATGGAGCTTACAGACAAATGCAATTCATTCAGTCTGAATCCACCGGTTTAGCCCTCGGATTAATTCATATGGAATTCCATTGAGATGTTTCAGCTATCGACAAACAGGTTAGGAAATAATATTTCCAGATGAAATATTGTTCACTGAAAACAAAAGATTTGGATTTCCATTACCAATGTATGTCTCAGAAGTATAATCTTCTTAATGGAGTTAATGATGCAAATCTCTGCCATATGTATGTTACTTCTTTACCAGTTAAGCTACAGTCAGAGCTTCAAAGATAGATTCTCAAGACCAAAAGAGAAATTAAAGATATTTCCCTTGCAGAACTTCACCAGATGGCTCTCTCTGCTCGAGATAGTCTATGTGAAAATCAAGAGATGTTTAAGCTAATGCTTGAATAGAGAAAGCCTTTAAAGTCAGTTTGCCAGAAGTCTTACCTGGAAATCAAGTGCAAAGACAACAATGCACTTGTCCATCCAAGAAGAAATCCCATTTCCATAAGTATAGCAAAAAAGTAAATAAGTACAAGACCAAGAATGACTATAAACGAAAGTTTAAGTTCTTTAAAAAGAAGCAATTCCGTAGAAAAGGAAAGACATTTAGCAGATGTTTTATCTAAGGAAAGAAAGGTCATTTCTCCAAGAACATCAAGAGTTTTTCAGGGCTGTAGATGGAGAGGTGTTCAGAACTGATTTTATTACCAAAAGACCTATTGGTATTCAGTTCTTCCCAGATTGTACAGTGTTGATAATAGTCTTAGGCACGAAACTGCCGTAAAAGGATTTTCTTATTGGTTTTGATGTTTATCATCAAGCCAAGAGGCTTCAGATCTTTCTAGATGGTATTCGCTACAAGCGTTCAGTCAGAAACTTCACTATCATCCCAAAGTTGTTTGCTCTCTCAGAAGCACCACCAGATTACTCAGTCATTTCCAACAGGCTTCTTACTTCCTGTTGTGATTCACACTCACAGATCAATCATCCAACACCGTTATGGAAGAATCATAATTTCTTTATGAAGTTATCATTCAAACTTAATGAGGATATTAACCCCACTAAAGCTACACGTTTGGGGATGATACCTTCTGATCTTGCACTTGCACAACAAGAGTGCAGTAAGCTTTGTAGTCAAGTTGGGCGTGCCAAGTTTTTTAAGTGGAAAAGATATCTAAAATAGTTCGAGGAAAGAAGCGTTTAATCATTGATTACAAGCCCTTGAACCATTTCGTCCAAGATGATAAGTTTCATTTACCTAAAATCAATTTTCTTTTTGTCCACCTTGTTGATGCCAATATCTTTTCAAAGTTAGACTTGAAAGCCAGATTTTGGCAACTTGGTATTGATCTAATGGATCGATACAAGACAGTATTTTGCATTCCTAATGCCCATTACCAATGGAATGTTATGCCTTTTGGGTTAAATATATCCCCATCTATTTTTCAAAAGGTCATGACTCGTATATTTGAGCCCATTTTACCCCATGCTCAAATATACATTGATGACATCTTACTGGCTCATTACCAGTTACTTGAATAGTTCGAGTCCATAGTCCAAGCCCATGGAATTATGCTCTTAGAAAAGAAAAGTCATATTGGCCAGCCCGGTATTGATTTCCTTGGGATGCATTTTCATTATGGAAAATTCCAACCTAGTCCGCACATTGGACATGAATTATTTCGGTTCCCTGATGAACATCTGTCAACAAAACAGATCCATCAGTTTCTTGGGATTGTCAATTATCTCAATATGTTCCTGCCACATGTATCACAACTTATAAGTCAGTTGTCTAATCTTCTAAAGAAAAAGGCTCCAACTTGGGGTCCTGCACAGACTACAACTGTAAAAACTTAAAGAAGATCGCGAAGAATCCGCCACCTTTAAAGATTCCCAGTATTGGAAAAATGATTATGTAGACAGATGCCATTGATGATTTTTGGGGAGCTGTACTAATTGAGAAGATTGATGAAAAAGAATTCATATATGGCCATGGTAGTGGTCAGTTCAAAGACTCGGAAAAACACTATCATACAACATTCAAAGAATCTCTTGCCGTGAAATATGGGATTAAGAAATTCGAATTTCACCTTATCGGCCACCAATTTGTTGTCATGATGGATAATTCATCTTTTCCAAAGATTCTTGATTTCAATAATAAAGCTCTTCTTGATAAGCATCTCTTGAGATTAAAAGAATGGTTCTCTAAATATGATTTCACAGTCCAACATATTAAAAGAGACCATGATTTGATCCATGATTTACTCTGAAGAAGTCATACCATACATCTTATTACCTCAATCAATTCAATTCCTCTTGTCTCTATGGCAAGTCCTTCGAGGTCTTATGTCTCTTCTCATCTCCTCCATACTTGTGAAAATAAAAAGTATTTCCCTCTAAGAATTACTTTTACCAGTCTTAACCAGATTCAGACCTATGCCGAAAACCATATGTTCCACTTCCAGTCTAAAATCCAACATCTCAAAAAAGTCCCATTTTATTTCTCTAAATTTTAACCAGACTGTTCTTTTGCATCAGGCTTCTTTTTTGATTCCTCTATGAACATGACCTCTGATGAGTTATGGTATTTATGGTGTCTCACAGTACTTTACAGTGGGATATTTATTTTCCCAGTCTGGCCCATGAATAAACATCTCCATAACAACAAGTACAAAACCTCTTTGGTTTGGACATTCCTTGAATGGTTCAACCCTTTTCAATGTTGGAGAAATGAAGTCAGGCAGCTGAAGGAAAAAGGAAGACTCTACTCTCAACCTCTTAATATGGCTACCAAAGTTTGTTCCATCTGGATTATGCACAAGCCATATTGCCAACATCCAGAAACTAAGTTATTTTGGACCAAAAGTCAAGCTTATGAATGGAAAAGTATCCATGATCCTTTGCTCTTACAGGATAATAATTTGATCCAAGAAATTTTAAATCATCTTGCAGACCTTAATAATTTCCAGCCTAAGAATGACCTAATTCACAACACTCCCTGGGTCCTAGGCATGAAGTGATCATTATTCCAAAAGACAGTATAAATCATCCTTATGGAATCATTGTCAAAGAAGAAGGGCCTAGTTCAATCACTACACTATTCCAGAATTCACAAGACCCTTATGAAGATTTTGAAGAAAAGCCTCCACCACAGTTTGAATACATGCCTTCTGAAAATGAAGCATAGTTTAAAAGTGTTTGTGGATATTCCATCGCTTGTGATGACTCCGAGTATGCAAATTGCAACATGTCACCAAGTCATAACATGTGAAGACTTTAATTATTATGTTTTGTTTGTTTGTGGCATTATTTCCCTTTGTCTTGTTATGCTTTTGATAAAGCTTTTGCTTTAGTCAGTGTCATGCTTTAGCATCTTTGTTTTAGCATATTTGCTTTTGCTTTTGTCAAATCAGCTTTTGTTTTAGCATCTTTGCTTTTGCTTTTGCTTTAGCTTTAGTCATTTTCAACTTTAGCATCTTTGCTTTAGATTTAGTAAACGTTTATGCTACGTGTGTAACTTACCTTAATCTTTGGTAGGGGTCTTGTTCCACCAAAATTCCTTATGTTTCCTCCTCCAACCTATATAAAGAGGACAATTTTCATTTTATAGTCAGACTGAAAAAACTTGAGATCTATCAATAATATTACTAAGGTTTGCTTACATGAGTGTTCATTAAACTTCTCCAGCTCTTCTCGAATGTCAAAGTTCTATGTATACCTCATAGCCCTCGTTCCTCTTTGAAATCATCGTGGTATTTGGAGATCTTCTCCAGTATCAATGATTTGATCCTTTTTTCTGGTCTCTACAGTAGAAAATAATTATACTAGCACAAGACATCAGTGTTTATTCATACATTATCAGTTTGTTCCTCTATTGAGACGTTGGTATCAGATTCATCTTCTCAGTTTGTTACACAGTAAGTAAGTCATGCAAAAGAGCGTACTCACAGTGGACCTTTAGGCAATGAAGAGCCGTCGTGTATCCAGACGAGAAGGCATAAACGTGACAGTCCGAACGTTTCATTCTGACAACATGGAGACGTACCCAATGAGGTCCTGGTCTCGAGCTTTAAGGAGGTTCATTCAAAGAATTATGGAGCGATACCCAAGGAGGCCTTGGTCTTGAGATGTGTAAGGAGGTTCTGCTGCGAAGCTCCCAACGTTTGGTATCATAGCCATGTTGTTTATTTTTCTCGAGAGATATATGGGGTATGAATAGAATAGAGGTGAGTAGAGGGGAGAAACCCATAATAATTAATTAATTAATCCAAAAGGTAATGGAAATTGAAAAACAATAAGAAAATATGGAAGAATTGGGGACAAGATAGAAGAGCAGGGATTTGCGGTTTCTTAATATTTTTTATTTTATTGACGACATTCACGTCTTTTTATTTGTATATCCAATTTTCTTACCCTGTTCTAGAGATGTTTAACTTAAAACTTAAAAACCCCAAAAAATAAATTAATAAAAATATCGTGCTATAAAAGTCAACGGTGAATGGTTGCATCACTGTCTCCAATCTCCAACTCCCTCTCCCACTCCCACACACACCACACATTCTCACTACAACAACTACATCAAGCACTAATTATGCGCGCCGACTACCTGCCTTGATGCACCCGCCTACCTCCAGTCCCTCCTCCCACTCACCAAGCACGTGGCCCCACAACTATTTTGTAGGGTTTATAGCCGTCCGCTTATATTACAGGTGGTGTCAGTTGACAGTTCATTGTGCAACACGTAACGCTATTGCTTGAAAAGGTTGGAAAACTGACGACAGGGGCGGGGTGGATACACGTGGCGAAAGTAGAGTCATCCTTTCTGGATGCCATTTTGGCGACTGATGTCAGCTGGAGTGAGACGACTTTGCCTAACAAATCCTCTTAAATTCTGCTATGACGTGCCGATTTCTTGCTTCTTTGGTTGTCGATCATCTTCGACTTAATTATTGTTGATATTCGTTTTTCGTTCCCAGAGTAATTTCGAAAATCTATTTCTCTAATAAAGATCATTCAAGCAGTGATTTTTTTTTTTGCTTTAGTGAGAAATTTAAAACAAACTTGACAAGCAAATAAGAAAATCACAGAAATTTATGTGGTTCGACGGAGAGTGGCTCCAACTTACGTCAACATGAGCAAAATGTGGTTTTTATACTATTCTTTTGTGGTCAAGACCGACCAAATTTACAAATCTCTCAAGGGATCGGGTACCAACCATCTCTCTCTCTATTTCTAGATTAGAAATTCTTACTGTAAAATAGTGAAATGTAAAATTTGCTAACCACTTATTATGTCGCTTCAACCTCTTTATATAGGGTTCCAAATACACTGTTCCACAAACCCATGACGCCAGCTCGCGCCACCCTGCCATCATCGCCCATACTATTTTTCCCCAACCACTCAGCAAACAGTCACTCTGACATCTGACTCAACTATCCCCTTTCAGCATAAACCCATCATTCCAATCTTTTGGCCACTGTTACATGTTCTGTTGACATGACATCTCGTGGCTCAACCACCACAATATTATTCCGTCTAGCAGAGTCTCTGTCCAAGGAGAGCCGTTGACTCACTCTTATCTCATCAGTTCTAGAAGTTCAAACTTCTAAGTAAGGCATGCGTCATATGCCTGTTCTAAATATCATGATTTCAGCTCTGTTCCGCGGGTCGGCATGTCGAGGCAAATGGTGCTCCATCAAGTCATCATTTCTTTAACTAGGTCGGGTCGGTAAGCATGGACCACCTCAGGTCGGCTTCCACAAACAATCAAAAGCTGCAAGAACTCACTTCCTCTTCAGCTCGGTTCGGTATACCAATTTTTCTCTATCTGCCGATTCCACCCTCGGAATAACCCCTTTTTCAGGTGGCTCGAGCCCCTTTGTCTGTCTTTAGCCTCTCTAAGCCCTCGGTCCTTCATTATTCCCTTGTCCAAGTACAAATCTCATTTTTCCCTTCCGCAGTACTTGAACTTTCTCAGGATAAAAAACCACCATCAACATCTGTCTCATAGTTCTCGGTATGAATGAGTTATTGTGTTGATGTCGGTAACTCCAAAAACACAAATGGTGGTACAGATCGAGCTTATGTCCTCGGGGTTTAACTTGCAAACACTCCCATGGTCATACCCTTCGGGTAAGGATGCTCACGCATAATGCCAAAGATTCCATTTTTATGTCGATCGCCTCTTTTTCATCGCCAACTGAAAGGTCTTCCTAGGGTTTTTGAATCGTCCGAAGGAAGAGGTGAAGGTATAATTGTCTTCTTTAAATGCCTGTCGCATCTATCAATTCACCTTACGCTTCATCTCCCATTGAAGCTAGGTGTCGCATATTTGTCTCTTGCGAGCCAAATATTTAGACAGTTGTGATCAACTGAGCTTCTGGCTTCAATCTAAGCCTTTTATTTGTATCTGACGGTAGAGATCTCCCTCGCACGTGTCATTAATCCCTTACTCCTACTTCAATATGATGGTTTGAACTAGCCTGGACTGCCTATTTAAAGGTCATTTTTTTTTATTTTTCTTTTCTTTTAGCACTTTATCGTCTTGAAAGAAAACTTTCCAGACCTCCGAGCAACCTTCTACAACTTAGTTCTCCTCAATAACTCCAAGCACCTTTCATCGCCAACCTTTAACACAGTAAATAAGTTCTTCTTTGTCTCTGTCTTTTTTCTTTCATTCATTTTAGTGTCTGTGATGATGATATGTAGGTATGGTGTTTTCTGGGTTTCTTAGAAGTAAATGGTGATCTGGGGGTTTATTTGATGTGGATATGTTTCTGGTTTTTTTTTTTTTTTGTGTTTGGTGCTTTTCTGGTTTTGTGTCTGGAAATAGAAAGCAAGAGTTTCTAGGGTTTTTTTAATGCTTTTACCCCTGGTTGTGTTTTGGAAATTTACTGTTTTGCCACTGTTAGAGCGCGAAGAGCTTTTTAGGGTTAGTCACTTGGTAGAGATTATGACAAATGGTTCTGGGTCGGGGGTCATTAGGCATGCATTGGCAGACTACAGACGAGGTCGTTATAGTCCCAAACATCTTCTGAGTTGGAGGTAACAACTCGTCCACCTCCTTATTTCTTTTTCTTTCGTCCAGTGTCTGACCTTATACTAACAATCTCAAACCTTTTGCAGCTTGTTAGGGCGATCCCCCTAGGGTAAAAAGGCGTACCAATACGAAGGTCACTATAGAGACCTCTTCAACCCCTCGGCCTTTGCCGACTCAGGCCTCACCCCGGGCACTACACCACCAAGTCCAGATGGGCTGGTAATTTCTAACTTACTGACATAATTCTCAATTTCCTTAGCATTATCTGTCATGATTATTCGTAGCTCTTCGTCCCGATCAATTGCTTTCATTTCAATATTATAACACTTGTATTTTGTTGCAGGTATGTCTGGAATGAAGACTCCTCTTCAAGTTTCCAGGCGCAATATGTTTAACCCAAGGCGGGTCCAGCCGCGCCCTCTCCAAAGTTACTACTCTGATTCCTCCGACTGTAAGACACAAGACGCCATCACAGGAACATGCCCTTACTCCTCATTCTACAAACATTCCCCCGCCTAGCCAAACAATAATATTTGCCCCAACCTTTGAAAAGAATCCACCACCAGGTTGGGGGTGAGAAGGTCGAGGAAACTATTGAGAGGGCCCCAAGAAAGAAAGCTAAAGCTGAGAGGACTCTGTCTCCTTCTCAGGCCTGAGGGCGACACCAACCCTGGGAATCGAGGACTTCCTATAAAGTGTGAGGGGGAAGAATAGCCCATCTCTTACCCACCATCAACTTTATGGCCGAGCACTTAAACCTCAATCAGGCAATAGCCTATGAGAGTCTCTCCATCGAGGAGGTCCTCAGCAAAACCGACCGCTTTAAGGCAAAGGTAAGAACTCCCCATTTATCTATACTTCACAATATTTTCCTGCTCTTATTTGACTATACTAATCTTGTCTGGTTGTGCAGCTAGCCTACCTACTTACGACCAATATGGACGTGCTGTCTAGTACTCTTTCTGTGGGGGGTCAAGCCTAGAGGCTCCAGAGCCAGCTAACTAAAATAGAGTATGAACTGACTAGAAATTTGAAAGCGGCCAAAGCCGAAATCAGGGCCTTCTACTGAATTTTAGAGACTACTACTAATGAGAGGGATGAGTCCCGGGCTGATGCTAGATCTCTCCACCGATCTTCAAAGATTATCAAAAATGAGAGGGATGAGGTCGGGCTGAGGCTGCTTCAAAGGCGAGGGATTTTAAACTATAGCAGGTCAGAACTGTAATGGCCAAGTGCAAGCTCCAAGAGAAGGAAGACGATCTGAAGAAGGCCATGAATGAGCTGGAAAAGGCTCAGGATAAGCTGGCCAAGTCCTAAGAAAAGTTGAGAAGTTTACAGGTCGAGCTCCCACCCCGACCTATGACCACCATAGTGAAGGCCAAGATTGAGGTATTGGAAGAGTCCATAGAGCTTAAGTACACAATGAACAAAGACCCGATCCAGGAAAATTTCACTTCACTTGAACATGCTGAGCTAATCAACATTAACCAATACTTGGTAAATTTAATCAGATTAACTTTTTCCATTCCCTTAGCGACCATGCCACGAGCACGATTATTAACATCCGAGCCGTTTATACCACAAATCTGACCTCATAATGTTCTTATCATACTTAGAAGATTTTGAGCCCTTTAAAAAATATCAATATTGAGCATCGTCTACCCGACCGTCGCCAATACTTCCCAAACTGACCTGGTTTATATGGGATATTGATTCCGGGGGATCTTAAATCTGTTGATGCAGCTTTATTGTAGTAGAGGCATGTGAAAGTCCCGACTTCACACTGACACTAAGGCCTCAGTAGGACATACCCAACCCCGAGCCAATAATGAACGGCCACAATGGAATGATCATTCCTTTTTCCATCCACGATAAGGTCACTTGGGAGAAACTACGACCCTATGTCAATGAACACATCAAGGCTCTAGTGAGATGTATCCAACCCCGAGGTAATAATGAACATAGCCACAAATGAACAATCCTTCATTGTGCCATTCAGATAAGGCAATGGGAGAGAAACTTTGACCCCATGCCAATGAACACATCAAGGCCTTGGTGGGACGTACCCAACCCCGAGCAAATAATGAACATGGCCACAAGGGAATGATCTATCCTTGTGCCATCCACGATAAGGCCATGGAGGAGAAACTCTGACGTCATGCCAATGAACACATTAAGGCCTTGATAGGATGTACCCAACCCCGAGCTAATAATGAATATAGCCACAAGGGAATGAACCCTTATTGTACCATCAGATAAGTCCATGAGGGAGAAATATTGACCCTATGTCAATGAACACATCAAAGCCTCATTGGGACGTACCCAACTCCGAGCCAATAATGAACATGGACAGAAGGGAATAATCCATCAATGTGCCATCCACGATAAAGTCATGTGGAGAAACTCCCACCCATGCTAATGAACACATAAAGGCCTCGATGGGATGTACCCAACCTCGAGCCAATAATGAAAATGGCCATACTAGAATGCTCCATTCTGTTGCCATCTAAACAACATGGTCTCCACAAAATGAATGCAGCCCTGAAACATCATAATCATAACCAAGACAAGCCCGATGGGAAGAATTTCAACCCCTGCCATACTCAATAACACTGGTAGTGGCATCCTATCCCAAGTCGTGTAAAAACTAAAAAATAATACGACAAATGTGACGGGGTGACGTATCACACACTCCGCACCGACCCAAAAATAACAAGGTAACTAAGGGAGCGTCCTACCCTAAACTAACTAAGAAAATAATTTATAACATTTCAATTCAGACGTCCCGGAGAACCAAACTACGGACTGTAGGGGTGACCAACGCCATAAGTAGATTGCCTTTATGCTAGGAAAAACCCCAGCCTTGCAAATGCCATAGAGGTCTTCTAGCATTCCCTTTACTATGTCTGACGAGTCTGAAATGGGATGGTCAATTCCATGGGGGTATTTCTCAACCTCGTGCTAGACACATCCCGAGGATGTAAATGCCACGGAGGCTCATAGACCCTCCTCTTACCATGCAAACCCAACTCTAATGGGCGGAAAATGCCATGGGGGAATTGTACTTCCCCATGCTATGTATAAACCTATAAACACCGTTGTTCCTCACAACTATCTTTAATCCATGTGTGCTATGATTGCCTTAGAGCACCAAACGCCTTGCTGACTCTCTCGCCGAGTGTGCTATGGATACCTGACGTGCCAAACGCCACACAAGTCTTCTTGTTGTATCTCTCAAAGGCGCAAGCCTTTGGATATTAACGCTCCAGCTTGGGGTTTTATTAATGGCACTGAGGATTGGCGTGCCATGAGGTTACGCTTTTCCCATCTGTCTTGCACCCATTGGTGTATTCTGATCATGATTATCTCACAAGAATATTAAATAAGTCTTTCCCATCCAAATAACAAACAAGCGTTAGTTAACAAGTCTATATTTATAAATGGAAAGCCCTATTCATATTCTTAGGGTCTACTACCCTTCTTACAACTCATTGAGGGCCATTTTAAGAGAGGCTCTATTGAAAATACTGACATACTCAAAAAATAATTCTTTACTCCCAAGTATAAGAGTGTCGAAGTAATAAAATAACCCGATAAGTCCGGGATCGATCCACATGGAATAAATTTAGTAAAATAAAATAACAATTCGTGTGAAATAAAAATATTGGATTTGTTTGAAGTGATGGAAAGTTTTAAATTGAACTACAACAATAAATTAAAATACTAGGGCTAGGAGATACACTCTTAATATTTCAAATATAGAGAAATCTTACTTTTTATAATATATAAATTGTCTTTATTACTCAGTAAATTTACTTCATGAATTAATTATGCTAAAACATATAAAACCAGTTATAAAGGCGATGACAACATTTGTCTATAACAAGTCCAGTTAGGTACTCAATTATGCCAAATAAATAAAACCAGCTATAAATGCGGTAACAAAGTTTGTCAATAATTAATCTTGATTTTAATTCTTATTCATATTACAATTTGTATATTATAATATAAATAATATTAATCTATATTCTCATATTAAGAGATTCACTCTTTACCCAAGTATGATGAAATTAGCTACTAATGATTTGATGAAAACAACATGCATAATTTTATTATTGAAAGAAAAAAAATTACAAGAAAGCTTAAAAATTAAAACACACAAGTGACTTTCTATCAAATTCTACAAGAGAACTTTGAAAGAAAGCATGAAGAAAAATGAGAGGTGAGCACCTCTATTTATAGTAAAAGTGCGCATCTCTCAATTATTAATTACAACTTTCTAAATCAAATACAAACAACAAACTTTTACTAATTTATTTTTTTCTTTTTCTTTTTTTGACTTTTTTGATTTTTTTTTGTTGATAATTTTGCAAACATGATCACAATCCACATAAAATAGATTATGACATTTTAATTTTTTAATTTTTAATTTTTTAATTTTTTAATTTTTTTTTTACTTTATTTTCTAATAATTAAAATTATATGCAATAAACATTGATGTTTTCACTAATTTCGACCTTGAAAATCTCAGAACTAGAAATTCGTGTTAACCACAAAGTTGTAGATATTTGAGTCTTCTTTCATCTGGAATTGGAATCGCCTCAATCCGATATCGGAGTAAACATTTATGGCCAAATTATGCAAATTGCACATAGTTGGAATTTCCGAAATTGTACATTGTTAGAACGCCCTTCTAAATTTCCGGCCTCCAAAATCCAAATGTCATGTCCATTTTTCTAATTATACATCAATGTATTATTTTACCTACATAAGAAATAAAAATAAAAATAAAAATAAAAATATATAAAACTTAAATTAAATTATTATTTTCTAAATGTGCTAAATTAATGGGATTAATGAAATTATAAGTGTAAAATGATTAGTTTCGCTTTTATTAAGTGTACACATTTTAATGTTCATCACAACCCCCCTCCCCTCCAACCAGCTTATTACATGTCCCTAGTAATTTAAGCGAAAACTTAAAAAAATTATTATCCAAGTCATAAATTGTTTTATTTCTTTCCAAATTATCAAATAAGTAATATTTTTACCCTTCTCCATACACACACAAAATAATGTATCAATCAATTCATTTAGTCCACAATATTCACAAGTCTTATTAAAAGAGAGTAATATTTTTGTCCTAAAATTATATTAGAGTCACACCTTTTTGGCAATGGAATTTATTTATTAATACAATTTTTTTTTTTGTAATAATATATCTTCAATCCTTGTAGCGAGCTTTAGGCTAGTGACTCCCAAACCAATTGGCTTTAGGGCACTAGGTGTTAAGAAACCCCTACGGACTTAATTGCTCGGATCTCAGATGTTAAAAAGAAGAAGTGTCTGATTTCCTTAAGCTTTCTCTTTAACCCATGTAATGAGCTTTAGGTCAGCGACTCCTAGACCAAATGTCCTTAGGACACTAAGTGTTAAAACACCCATACGGACTTAATTGCTCGAGTTAGAGATGCTATGAAATCGAACTTATTCACACATTTGTTTTTTTACAAACTCAAGCTCAACCGTTTTACGTGAACAATAACTACTTGTTGAGGCAAGATGTCTGGTTACTAAGTAAAAACTTAATTATTATTAATATCATTTTTTTAAACTAACTCAAACTTTACTGTTTTACAAGAACAATCACTGCTTACTGAGGCAAGATATACGGTCACTAAGTAAAAGCGTGGTTAGTTTTTTTTTTTGTAAAATATAAATCTATTGCCTTTAGATGCTACCACCAATAAACTAGAGAACTGAATATTACAAAATTTTCACTTAAAACCCATGTTGAGATGTTACCGTGTATATTGATAATATCTGTCAAATGAGCATATGAAGATCAAATTTAATCAATATTATGAAGAATTCACAAATTTAAATAATTCAAATGGAAAGAAATAAAAATAACTTGTTACGAATTTTTTTTTAAAACACAAAACAAAATCAAAATAAAATATAGTTTTTTACACACAAAATAACAACAAAGCAAAAACAACATAATAAAATTTTTTTTTTTTATAAAACAAAAACACAAAAACGAAAACATATATTTTTTTTAGAAATACAATAATGAAACATAAAAAGGAAAACTATCTAATCAATTATCCCCTGCCCCAAATTAAGACATTGCCCCTAATGTCTGAATAAGAAGAAACATAGTTTAGAATACATCGTTTGATTAGTGTGGAAATGACAATTGCATTTATGATTATTTAAAGAAAAATTACATATTAAGATCAAAGTCCACTCTTCGCTTCTTGCCACGATCATTATCAAACCATCTCAACTTGGAAAGAATGGGGTCGATTTTTTATTCATAAGCTAAGAGTTTGTCAATTAATTCATCAGCTTTTTTTACAGTTAAGATGATATCTTTTACCGATTTCGAAATAAACCCAGTCTTTTGGCATCCTCAAGAAATACTAGAAGAAAATAAAAAATGGTCAACATTAAGTAGTCCAATGGGTTTTTGGTGAATGTTCAAGTTCGCCCATGATTCCACTGTAGGAAACGACTTTCCTTAGCGCAATAGAAGTTAGTAATGTGGGCACCGACTCCGGTATGGACCTTTAAAATTTTTCTTTGCCTTCTCCTTTGTTGTTGCCGAATTCCTCCAACTCTTCGAGAATGGATTTTACTCCTTTGATGTAGATGAGTTTCCTTTGAAATCCTACACTTGGAACAACCACCCGATCTTCTGAACTATGACTCGAAACCAACAAACCGAAGTGTGGGCTTCACTCATAAAGATGAACTCTAAACTTTTTAGAGAAGTATAAAATCAAACTCTAAACAATTTAGAGAATGGAGATGTCACAAATGTGTTTGGCATTTTGAATTTTCTTTCAAACACTCTCACAATAATTCTGAATGTTTGAACTCTCTTTCTTTTTTCTACTTTGTACTTATGTGAATAAATGAAAATTGTAACTCTTTCAAGTGAGGTGAGATGGTAGAAATTATATTCTCTTGCACAAGCCAACTAACTTTGTCATTAAGCATCTATGCTTTCTTGCAATGGCAAACACATTAATGTGAATGTCATACCAAAGCATAAGAAATATTAAGATAAAGACAAAGACTTTGTCATTAAGCATCTAATGCTTTCTTGCAATGGCAAACACATTAATGTGAAGGCCATACCAAAGCATAAGAATTGTTTAGTTAATGACAAAGCCATTAGATGTATACATTCCACCTAATAGACATAATAAGTTGGAGAGCATGGTAAGCCATATGGCTTTGTCTCCAAGATAAATAAAAATCATTATATTAATAATGATTTAATTACCTTCAATTATGTTATAGTAATTATCTCATAATTATTACTAACATGATTATCTCATAATCATGATTTGATTATCTCATAATCAAAGAATAATAGAAAATATTAAGTTAAACTAATTTAACATAGTTTTCATTGTGACAAAAATATTATTAATCTCATTAATAATATATAAATATAATGTGAGCATATTATTAGACAATCTAATTATATTAGGTTTGCTACAATTAATCGAGCTAGCAAGGCGACCAAATAGACCTATGGTTCCGAGCTCCAATAATTCCGAAATATAATTTAACTTTTTAATTAAATATTACGAATTATTAGCTCCGTGTTATTCCACTAAAAAACTCAAAGTTGAACTCCCGTTACCGTAGATGGAAAATATAAGCCGAACAACTTCGGTGTCCATTGATATAGTCATTACATATGGATATAGCCCTTCACGAATATCTCATAAATAGAGCTGGGTCATAAGTCCGTTAAACCCCTGATTACACCCAAAAAGTACTTGTTGTTATCATAGTATAGTTAGGGTGTCGATTCCTCAAAGAGATGGTTACGAAGGAATTGAATCACTTAATACGAACGTTAGTAATAACTTAATTAAAGGAAATGATTTAATTGGCAATGTAAAATAAAAACTGTGAAAAATACGTAAGAATTATCAGTAGAAAAAAACAGCAAAACATCGGGAATCCCTCTTGTATCAAGTCCCTATATTTAGTAGTCGATTCCTTTTGTTACTCAATTGAGGGTTTCACTTCCCAAACCAACAATCAGAAGATATTTCAATTTAAAACACATTAAATTCTAAGATAAGCGATGGATTATTTTCTCTATGTTAACAGCACACTATGTTATCATTATGACCTATCTAACAACAATACCAGTTACAATTGGGTTCCTCAATCACACAGAATATTAAAAAAAACATGACTATTCCTACATGAAAATTAATAAAACACAATCTTTGGATTAAAAATCAAAAGATAATAGAGAATAACAAAACATCAATTATATTAAACGTTGAAGATCATTCAGGAATAAAAAATATGAATATAAGAAGTTAACTACAAGAGTTCATCCCTAGCTTTGCCTAGGAGATTAGTTCTCTATAGAAAAGAAAGACATAGCTTGAAGGGATCGGAGAGACATCCTGTCTGGCCTGAGGCTTCCTCGTTCTTATCTCTTCAATATGTGATTTGAACTATTTGTTGTGTATCTTTTCTCCTCTTTTAGGGATTTGGACGAGCTTGGGTATTTATAAGGAAGTCCCGGAGTCCTTGTACATGTAAAACACGATCGAATTAAGCTTTTGGAGATCTGCCGGGGTGCCGCGGCGCCGAAAAGTGGCATCGCGGCACCAAACTCAAGGGAAACATGTATGCAACTTTGTTGATGGCGCGTTGTGATGCCAGAAGGTAGGCATCACGACGGGCAATAATTTTCTGGAATGATGTTTCTGCGTTTATACTCTTCCCGAGTACTTCCAATGCGTCTGTAAGGTCCCAAAACATGTGCAATTGCCCCAAGATCGATGTTTCATTGCTTCCTAATAATAAAACATAAAATAAACTACAATTAAGATTAAATACTTAATAATGAGGCTAAATTAGTGATGTTCAAAGTACATTTTCATGCACTTATCAACCCCTCTAAATATTTTGTCTCTTAAGCACCATTGATTCTATAATGAATAAATAATTCATAACAATTATTAATATTAAACTTTCTATTTGTAATAGAAGAGTTGAGCGCTTAAATTGTTCAAGTCACGAATCAATTCTTAAAAGAGATATTTTTCTACTTCTCGTAAGAATGAGCGAATTCCATATTTGTGTAAGATGTTCACAGCTACACACCAAACCATATCCCCAAAATACATAGTTATTAGCCGGGAATGCAACACCCACCTCACCATAGTAAATCAAAGGACATAGCCTACCATGCATGAGTTCGTAGTACACTCAGGATTAAGATCGAATCCATATATGACTATCTATTAGATAAAATAAATTTCCTCAGTTAATGGATATTAAAAGAAATTCATATTTATCTGAGTCCAGTCCTATATGATCTCATCGGACAAGGTGCCTCTATTCCCATGTCTCTATATGAACGATCACGGATCAAGGTCGTCATACAAATATAGAATGGACCGCAGCTATAGATAAACCACAAACAAAGTACCCTTATTGTTTGCTATCTATGGACTATTTAGTTTACTAAATTTAGACTTATATCATCTTGTGCATCAAAAATACACTAAGTCTGAAAATACAAGAGTAATCAAGGTAAAAAAGAAAATTGGACAATATGCGATATAAATCAAATAACTTTAATAAAAGAATAATGCATTTATTATTATTATAATAATCAATTCCGTTTACAATACATGAAGCTCTAGGGCATATATCCCTACAATCTCCCACTTGGACTAGAGCAAATGGGACATGTCATATAATCCTAAACCCTTTAGGTGACCTTCAAAAACTTTAGCCGATAAGGTATTTGTAAACGGATCAACCAGGTTGTTTGCGGATGGAATATGCATGACAATGATATCTCCTCTTTGCACTATCTCCCTGATGAGGTGATATTTTACTCAATATGCTTACCCCACTTGTGGTTTCTTGGTTCCTTAGAATTTTCCAATGCACCACTATTATCGCAATAAAGTGTGAGTAGTTTATCCATATCATGAACAACTTCCAGATCTACCAAGAACTTATGGAGCTAGACTGCTTCCATAGATGCTTCACAAACTGCTACATATTCAGCCTCCATGGTGGAGTCAGCAATACAAGATTTTTTTATGCTCCTCTATACTATAGCCCCACCACATAGGGTAAACACCGATCCAGATGTTGATTTCCTAGAATCGACATCCGTCTGAAAATCAGAGTCGGTATATCCTCTCAGGATCATATCCTGACTAGAATATACAAGAATATAATTTCTCGTTCTCCTAAGATACTTAAGAATATATTTCACCGCCACCCAATGATCTAATCCCGGGTTGGATTGAAACCTAATGACTACTCCTACTACTAAAATAGATGTCCTGTCTCGTTCATAACATAGCATACATAAGACTTAGAACTATTGAAGCATATGAAATATGTCTCATCTCTTCAACTCCTTGAGGTGTCTTAGGAGTCTGTTCCTTAGAAAAATGAATTCCATACCTGAAAGGTAAATTACCTTTCTTGGAATTATGCATACTAAATCGCACAAGAATCTTGTCGATATAGGTTGCTTGAGACATTGCTAATAGTCATTTCTTGCGATCTGGAATAATCTGAATCCCAAGTACATAACTTGCCTCTCCCAAATCTTTCATTTGGAATTGGTTAGCTAGCCAGATTTTCATGTCCGATACTATCTTTACATCATTCCCAATGAGTAAAATATCATCGACGTATAACGTAAGGGAAACCCACTTACCATCAATGATACGCTTGTAGACAAAAGTCTCATCGATGTTCTGCTCAAAGTTATAAGACTTGATCGTAGTATCAAACCTTATGTTCCAAGATCTAGATGCTTGCTTAAGCCCATAAATGGACCTTTTCAACTTGCAAACTTTTTACTTTTGACCTTGGGTTATGAACCCCTCTGGTTGTGCCATATAGATACTTTCATCAAGAATGCCATTCAAGAATGCAGTCTTGACGTCCATTTGCCAAATCTCATAGTGATAATATACGGCAATGGAAAGAAGAATCCTGATGGATTTAAGCACGGCTAGTGGCGATAAAGTCTATTTATAGTCAACTTCTTCTTTCTGGCTATAACCTTTTGCCACTAGCCTAGCCTTGAAAGTCTATACTTTCGCATCTATTCTTTTTTTCTCTTGTAGATCGACTTGCAACCTATTGTTTTACTACATCAGGTTAGTCTATAATTTCCCAGACTGAGTTAGAGTACATGGACTCCATCTCAAGGTTAATGGCTTTGAGCCATTCCTCTTTATCTGTATCTTCCATTGCACTACGATAGGTCAATGGATCATCTATACCATCATAAGATGCAACAACTTGCAGCTCTCCATTCCTAGATATTATTCAGGTTATCATACAACCCTATCACTATGTCTAGGTGGTATAGTATGCTGATAAACTTGCATCTGACTTTCAGATGTAGAAGATGTTATGTATTTGTCAACATTTGACAATGGCGTACTGGTCGTACCAAAAAATAACTCCTCAAGTAACACTTTACTTCGAGGTTTGAACTCTCTCATATAATCCTCTTCAAGAAATATACGATTTATTAACACAAATATTTTATTATCTTCTGGACTATAAAAGAATCCACCCATAGTTTCCTTAGGATAGCTTACAAATAGGCAAGCCTATGAACGTGGTTCTAACTTAGTATTCTTGTTCTTTAGCACATGTGCTGGACGCCCCCATATGCGGAAATGTCGTAAACTAGCTTTACGAACATTCCACAACTCTAAAGGAGTCTTAGGAATAGACTTAGAAGGAACTACATTTAGGATATGCATTGTTGTTTCCGATGCATTGTTAGGGTTGGTGCTCAGAGCGCCAATTTCCGTTGTATTTCCTTGAAAATACAATTTTAAATGTTTTATTATGAATAAAATGAGCAGTTTCTATAATATAATATATCTTCTAATATGGTAAAGATGTAATAGACCTTAGGATGATTAGTCATAATACAATTGCAAAAGCGTCGCAACTGACATTGAGTTGTATCATGACGTTGTCATTCTCAGACAGTTCATGGTCAAGGTTTACACTATTTGGTCAGTAAAGTAAGCCCGTTGAGACCGGTACATGTCGTCTACTGGAATATATGATTCCAATGGCTTCTCAATGAACCATGAGTCTTGGGGACTCGTATAGACGTGTAGGTAATTATAGCGGATAAACACTGAACGACTCACCGAAGATTCTTAATGGATGGTACACCAACGTCAATAAGAATCTTCTCGGGTTGAGAAGCATTTGTGATTCTTCGACTTCAGATACCACTGTGGGCACATGAGACATCTTCCACACTTAGATGGCAGTAACGTCACCGATCTATTTAGATCAGACCTTCGCCTATTTGTTGGGTGTGGACAGATCCTCAGGGTGTCATGTGTGTGTCGAGATAGGATCCGTCAGTTCTGTGTACAGAGCATAGGTAGTCCATATATGATTAGCAATCAGATAAAAACCATGGGCCCGTGGTACACTTTAGAAGTCAGTTCTAAGTGTTTTTTTTAGAGATTGCTAACAGAGACGTCGACATGATTGTCCCTATAGAGATTTGATGTTTACATCTATATCTTTGGGATACATCCGAATACCTGTGACGGAGGAATTATACATATACCATGACCTCGACCTGTATGATTCAACGAGTTTATCCGTGGTCGTCATAATTTATGGGTGGGTAAATTATGGACACGAAATTGGATTTCGTGACGGATCTGCCAGAATTTAGAGAGTCTCACTAGTGAAATATACTCGTAGAGCACTAGGGCAACATTTATGAATAATACTGATTATTTATAAGTCGTTTAAAGGTTAAACGAAAAATACATGCGAAGGGACCTAATAGGCATTTCCTAATTTTTTTGTGTATTTGCATTTAATGATAGATTTTATCAAATACACATTAATTAATTGTCAAATTGAGATATTTGACTAATATCATAAATATATATGTATTTGGATATTTAATGTAAATATAATACATATATTTAAAATATTTGTATTTAAATAATTATTTAATTATTTAATTGTATAATACATATATTCAGAATTGAGATTCATCTTTCGAAGAAGATGAGTCCACAAACAGAATATGAGAAGGTTAGAATGTCTAACCAACCTTATGCTTCGTGTTTGAGTAGCATAATGTATGCCATGTTATGTAGGGGTGAGCATCGGTTCCGGGTCTACCCGGAACCAGTTGGAACCGGACCAAAAATCCAGGTTTGGAACCGGAACCGGTTGTAGCCGGACCGGTTCCGGTTCCAAATATAAGGGACCGATTGTAACCGGTCCGGTTACGGTTCCAGAATAACTTGAACCGGAACCGAACCATAAAACCGGAACCGGAATCGAAACCGCATTTGAGTTCAAAGGTCAGCATCACTGGTTATGATGACAGGAAGATCTCTACATCGGCTTCATATAGTACTCATTTGTTATGGCCTCGACAAGATGAAATGACAAGATGATTTAATCTTAATGATTCTGGTCCTGTAATTCAACTTGTTTCTGATTTGAATCCTCCACATATGGCACCTGTGTGTCCCTTCACCGAGAAGATGGTCCTGATAACATAGCTCGCATAAGAAAACTTTTCTTCGTTTCTTTTGTTTCATCTAAAGTCAATGACCTGGGTGATGGAGAATAAGAATTTGACACCGAGTAATAAAGTAGCTCTGTTTAACTGGTCTGTTTCTAGTTCCGATTCCAAATATAGACATCCAGTCGAGTCTGGCATCTACCTCAAGTTGAGTTTTTATTATGAAGATTTTGATCAATCAAATGGCAACACTGGATTAAAAAAAAAATCAAGGCTTACAAGAAAACTGTAATTAAATAAATCGAAAAGAGCATGGATAAAATTGAGTTATGCTATAAAACTTTTTTAATCGCTTACTTGCTATTAAATGACAATGTTATATTAATAGGGTAATTTAGAACCGGACCGGAACCGACTTGGAACCTGACCGGTGCATAATCACACGCGTATAACGCAAGCGCACATATCTTTCAAGTAGTATAAATGTATCGATCCCACGAGGACCTAAAACCTTTTGTTATCAATTTATGAAGTTAAATGTTTAGAAGTATCTAATAGATTGATTGTTTGATTGGGTGGTGACTTTAAAATTAAAACAAGTAAATAAATTACTTGAAAGTAGATTGAAGAAAATTCAAATTTGTAAAACTATCCAGGGTTGTGAATCCTTCCAATATATTTTTTAAAAGATGAAGTGGTTATTTTACCTTTGTGTAATATATTGGTTTATTAACCTGGAACACGAAATTATGTAAAAGCCTCTTCCGATGGTCAAATACAAATACCCAGTATAACCCAATTAATTATATTCCTATGTTAACCAAGTTATCTGAATTCATTAAGATTAAGTTCCAATTATGGCTACCTCCGCCCGACATGTATATTCCTATTCTGTAAGGAAATCTATTAAAGGGTTATCTATCCTCAAGGAAGATCGTGAGCTATTGAGTCTAAGGTCTTTAACCTAAAATCTATTTTCCAAGTTCATTTTAAGTTTACCAGTTCAATTTTATTAATGGCTAGTTAATAAAAAGCATTAGGATTAAGGCTCAATAAATAAACATTTATATTACCCAAACTGTAATTTAACCTCTTATAAACTGGTGATATTGGATTTCATCACAACCCCAGATAACTGGCTTAGTTACGACACATATTTACGGGTAGTAAAAACTTAAATAAAAGAAAAGACATAAAGTAAATGCTGGAAATTAAATTATTGGAAAGTAAATGCTGGAAATTAAATTACTGGAAAGTAAATTACTGGAAATTAAATGCTGAAAGTAAATAAAGTAAAAGTACAATAAAGAAAATGTTGAGGTAAACTGATCCATTTTTATTACTACTATTTTAGATATCTCCCTTAATATAATATATTAACTTTGCATGATAATTAACAACCAGCCATATAGGCGGTATCCTGATTAAGTCATATTAATAATTAATTACCAACCGACCAACCAGGCGGTATCAATGATTAGTCAGGTTAAAATTAATTTATAATTAATTACCAATTGACCAATATGGCGGTATCCTCGTTAAGTCAGATTTGAAATAGTTATTATATTATAATTAAGGGAGATTAATCTAAATAGAAATAATAAAAGCTTTACCTTTTACCCCAGCAAGGGGGAGTTACCTACTCATTGCTTGAAAAGTAAAAACTGAGAAAGTAAAGAAAGAAAAGTAATATGCGTAAAAGTAAATTGCGAAAGTAAAAACTGAAAAGTAAAGAAAAGAAAGTGAGAAAGCGGAAATTAATTAGTGAAACCTATAAATAAACAAACAAGATACAATCTTCTTAGTTATTCTTAAGAAATTTCAAAGAAGAAAGTATGAATTTACAAATGAAATGATTAGGTATTTATAGGCAAAATTTTGCCTCCACCAAATCCGTTATTAAATTCTACACCAAATCCATTATTAATTGCTACAAAAATTGCTTCACTAATTACTCCACCAAATCCATTATTAATTTCTATCATGTTTGGTGGGAGCTTGACTATTTTTATTTATTTATTTGCTTTGAAAATGACTTTAATAATTACATATAACACACTTCCGAATTTTTCATCAATTTCGGTCATGAAATCTTCAGAATTCGAAATTAGTTTGTTCTTCAAAGTTGTAGATCTTTCAGTCTTATTTAATCTGGAACTTGAATCAGCTCAATCCAATGTTGGAGTAAAACGTTATGCCCAAAATACGAAAGTTGCGCAAAATTGGAATTTCCGAAACTGCACTTCGTTAGAACTCCATTACAAGTTTCCAATCTCCAAAATTAATATGTCAAGTCCACTTTTTGCCCTTATTTGACCCACATTTCATCCTAAATATTTTCATTGAGTCCCAATATTATTTTATCTGTAAAATAAACTAAAACACATCAAAACGTTCATCAAACCCGGGAAAATAAACAAAATATTAAGTAAAAGGGGCGGTAAATATTGATATATTTTTCGCTCATCACACCCCCAAATCTAACATTTTGCTAGTCCTCGAGAAAAACAACAAAATAAAATACAAGAAACAATTAAAATTAAACTAAGCCACTTTCGTAGGGATCACAGTTGCATTTAGTGTATGCAACAAGCCTTTAAACCTCTAGGTGTCCCTAGTGGACTAGTTGTAGTCTCGTGAGGGCTTACAGCAACGATACCCACAAACGTCTTACAAAAGTAAGAAGATAATAAAACTAATGCACACAAAAGCAAAAAGACAAGAGAAAAGAGAATAAAGAAGTTAGTGACTAAACATGTGAAACTTCTTATCCAAGTTAATAATTGTTTTCTTTCTTTCTAGATTACTGAATAAGTGAATTCTCCGATTATTTTTTTACCATTCTTCATATACACAGCCAACAAAATATTAATCAACTCATTTTGCCCACAATAGTCACAAGTGCAGTTGAGAAGAGAGTAATATTTTTGTCCTAAAGTTATATCAGAATTCACACATTTTTTAAAGCAATGAAATAATTTTTCTGATTTTTCTGATTTTTTTTCTTGATTTTTAAATTTTTTTTTATTTATATACAATATCTTCTATCCTTGTAACAAGCTTTGGGTCAGTGACTCCCAATCTAGTTGGCTTTAGGGCACTAGATGTTAAGACACCCCTACGAACTTAATAACTCGGACTTCCGATATATATATTTTTACAACATCTTCGATCCATGTAGCGAGCTTTGGGCCAAAGACTCTCATACCAGTTGGTTTTAGGGCACTAGGTGTTAAAACACTCTTACAGACTTAATAAATAGGATCTTAGACGTTTTTTTTATCCCATCGCTTTTTTTAGATGCTTCCTCCAATTAAACTAGAGCACTGAATATTACAAACTTTTCAATTACAGCTCATGTCTGTATGTTACCATGTATGCTGATAATACCTGTCAACTGAGCATATGAAGATTCATTTTAGTCAGTATTATGAAGAATTCACAAATTAAATAATTTTAAAGGAAATAAACAAAAATTAACTTACACAACTATCTCACACCAATTTCACCTGATTAATCAAATAAAAACACAAAATATTTTTTTAGTTTTTGTAAACTTTTTCAATTTTTTTGGCTTTTTCGAAAAATTTTGACTAAAAATAAAACAATAAAAACAAGATACAATTTAAAAATTATCATCCCCCAAACCTAAATGAGATATTGTCCCCAATATCTTAAACAGAAGAAGAAGAGTTTAGAAAACCGTAAATGGTTAGGTGAAATTCTACATCTAAATGAAAAGTTAAAGGTTAAGATCCATATTTATCCGATGCTTCTTACCATGATCATCCTCAAACCATTTTATCTTAGAAATGATAGAGTCAATTTGTGGTTCAAAAGCTAAGATTTGGTCAATTAAATCTGGGGCGGTTCTGGCAGTAAAGAGTAGTTCTTTCAGAGGTTTTGTCACGAACCCATTTCTCCGGGCATCATCAAGAACACAAAAAGAAAATCATAAAATTCATCAACGTTAAACAATCCAAGCGGTTTCTGGTGTATGTTCAGGTTCGTCCAAGATAGTACTGTAAAAATTTCCTCCATTGTGCCCAAGCCACCTGGCAAACTAATAAAAGCATCAGCACGATTAATCATTTCTACCAGTCGTTCAGATATACCAGGCACCATCAGTTCCTCTCCGTTTGATGGTCCAATAAGATTCACCTCCGCCAAGGGTTTTGGGATGATTCCCAAGACTTGACTGCCTCCATCTTGTACAGCCTTTGAAATTATCCCCATTAGTCTAAGATTGCTACCACCATATACTAAGTGCACATTCCTTTCAGCTAAAACTCGACCCAATTCCTGTGCTGCTGCTACGTATTATGGCTTAGTACCAACACTAGTATCGCAAAACACACAGATGTTTTCAACTCGTCTTCTTGATGTGGCTTCCATTTTAATCTGGATGCCTTCAAAGGTGAAATGATGAGTTGAATTTATAGAACCTGAAAAGGGTGAGTAATAATAGCACAAGTATGTTCCAAAGGACGATTAGTAGCAAAGAAATAAATCGTGAAAGGTAAAAAATTAGCCTGGATCCTGTCGGAGAAAATAAAAGAAAATATCAAAATAAATCACAATTATTAGGAAAAGACAAAGAGATATAATATTTACAACTTGATTTTCGTCTATGCGTCAGGGACAAGCTTCCCATCCAATTTTCTTATAAATTGGCAAACGGGGTCTTTTAAAGTCAGATTCCCGAGACTTAACTGTTGTCTTTCTTTACGGATTTGTGCATATAACATGCGAATTTAATGATAAACATATCCACTGGGATGCGTCTCAAGAGTTTTAGATATGTCATCCAAAGACTCCTTACTCAAGCCATCCTAATGAAATTAATCTTATCTTCGCGTTATCAGACACCATTCCTAAAGACCGACAACGAGTATCACAAAACATACAAGCACATTTATAAAAAACACACATTCTTTTGGTTCTTCTCTTTTTACATATGTGCTTCTTCCTAAACCAGGCAGATGAGAAATAAAAGAGTCAGAGGACTCACCTGCCAATCGGACCCGTGCTTCAATAATCCAACAAATGTCAGTAGGCATACCTTTGATCAATAGTAGTCTCATCCATTCCAAGCGAGCTTTGTAAACTTTCATCAGAGAATTTTGAGGGAGAGAAGGAAATTGCTTGTGAAGATTTACGAGAGCATATTCCATCTTGAAATAACTTAACCTGCAAAAACTAAACACACAAAAATTAAAAGACACCAAATCACAATATATACACAAATTGCATGGGTTGCCTCCCAGCTAGCGCTAAGTTTAATATCGTCAGCTAAACATGACTGCCTGAACATTATGCTGGATCTGAAAGTGTGACACTTTCTTTTTATTTCTCAATTGATTCTCCCCAGTAGTGCTTGAAACGCTTGTTTTTAACCTTGAATGTTTTGTTGGAGTCGGGATGATGTAACTCAACGACTCTATCTGGTAAAACCATAGTGATTAGGAATGGACATGACCACCGCGATTTTGGCTTCCATAGGAAGAGTTTTACCCTTGATTTGTTTAACAGTACCTTCTTCCCTAGTTCCAGTTTTATGCGCACTAACATCTCATCATGTTTCTTTTTGGCCATTTCTTTGTATAATTTGGCATTCTCAAAAGGTTGTATGTGAAATTCCTCCAATTCGTTGAGTTGGTGTAACTGTTCCTCTTTTGTTGCTTGTAGTGCAAGTATGGGCTTCTTTAGTGCGCAATACGCTTTATCTTCATTCTTTACAGACAATTGACATGCTTTAAGTTTGTCAGTAGAACTTTGCATTACATTGGAGTTCTGGATGGTATTTATCACATCAAGTCTGAAACATTCCTCATTCTTTTCATCATCTTGGAAATTCATGGCCTTGAAAACATTGAATGTTACTTCTTGGTCTTGTACCCTCATGGTTAGTTCTCATTTCTATACATCAATAATGGTTCGACCAGTAGCCAAGAATGGTCTCCTGAGGATGATCAACACATCTTCATCTTCCTTCATATCAAGTACAATAAAATCTGCTGGGAAAATAAAATTTTCAACCTTGACCAGCACATCTTCAACTACACCTCTCGGAAATACCAGCGTTCTATCAGCAAGTTATAGAGAGACCGAGGTAGGCATAGTTTCTCCAATCTGCAGTTTCCTGTAAATAGAAAAAGGCATTAAGTTAACACTTGCACCTAAGTCCCATAAAGCCTTACCGAAGTCATGTTCTCCTATGGTGCAAGGAAGAGTGAAACTACCAGGATCTTTCAACTTTGGGGGAAGTTTCCTTTGAATGATGGCGCTGCATTCTTTTATAATGCTAATGTCTCGTAATCTCCCAATCTTCACTTTCGTGAAAGAATTTCTTTCATGAATTTGACATAGCTGGGCATTTGTTCCAAAGCTTCTGCAAATGGAATGTTGATGTGCAACTTTTTGAACACCTCCAAGAATCGAGCAAACTGCTTGTCTAGTTTGTTTTTCCGGAGACGCTGTGGAAAAGGTGGAGGTGGAGTGAATTTTTCTTGATCTTTTTCCTTTGCTTATTTTTCCACCATCTTAGGAACTGCATCTTTAGGAACCTCTTCAATTGTTTCCTTGATTCCAACATCTTTGTTGATTTCAGTACCGCTTTTCAAAGTAATGGCTTGGCATTGCTATTTCTATTGGTTCCTTGGATTTGGTCCTGTGTTGTTAGGAACTTTCCCTGGCGGTCTGTAACTTTGAGCATTGGCCAGTTGTCCAATTTGATTTTCCAGTGCTTTGATGGAAGCAGATTGGCTTTGAAAAATAACATCAGATGCTGCTTTGTTGCTTTTTGAACATCTCTGCAATCCATTCTTTCATTTCTGGTTCTTTTTCAAACTCATGGCTTTTGTTTTGCTGTTTAAATCCATGTGGTGGATTGTTCTTTTGTCCTGAATTATTGCTCCATGAAAAATTTGGATGATTCCTCCATCCTGGATTGTAGGTGTTGGAATATGGATTGTTCCCATGTCTATTGAAATTATTGACATAGTTCACCGTTTCTTCATGTTGGTTTGGCTCTGGTGCTCCTCCATATGGTGAACTTGTGGCTCTGGCGATGTTTACTAAGTGTTTCCAAGCTTTTGCATATTTTCTCCAACTTAGTATTAACTGCTGAGTTATCTCCAACTTCATAAATTCCTGCAATTCGTTGAATCATGCTTCTTTATGTTGGCCATAATGAATTTTTGTTAGCCATTTCTTCGATTAAGTCCCAGGCTTCATCTTCTCCTTTTGCCATCAAAGCTCCTCCAGCAGCAGCATCAATTGTGATTCTCATCAGTCCAGAAAGTCCATTATAGAAAGTTTGGACTTGAAGCCATTTTGGAATCTCATTGTGAGGACATTTCCGTAGCAAATCTTTGTACCTTTCCCAAGCTTCGCAGAGGGATTATGAATCTTACTGCATGAAAGATGTGATATCATTCCTCAACTTTGATGTTCTGGCTGGTGGAAAGTACTTTGCAAGGAATTTGGTGGCTAGAGTGTTCCAAGTTATGATGAAACCTGCTGGAAGTGAATGTAGCCAAGCTTTTGCTCTGTCTTTCAAGAAATATGGAAAAACTCGCAGTCTCATTGCTTCTTCTGATGCTCTGTTGTAGTTGAAAGTGCCGCAAACTTCCAGGAAGTTGCTGTTGTGGGCATTAGGATCTTCAGTTGCATTCCCCCCAAACTGTACTACTGTTGAATCATCTGAATGCATGTTTTGATGTCACACGCATTTGCTGGAAAGAGAGGAAGTATAATACAGGAAATGAAGCCGTCAACCACCGGAATGGTTTTTCTCGAATGGGAATTGGTGGTGCAACTTCAAAAGGTTCAGGTTCCATGTTAACAATTGCTTCTTGCCCTTCTCATCTTTCCCTTCTCAATTTTCTGATAGTTCTTTCAATCTCTGGGTCAAGCGGTCAGAGTTCAAAGCTTTTGGTTCGTCTCATGTAGTGTCTGAGAACCTGAAACACAAGAAAACATAAACAATAAGTAAAAAGAAATTAGATACAAGTAAATCTATCTAACCTCAAAATTAATAATGAAAGATAAATAAGTCCTCGGCAACGGCGCCAAAAACTTGACTTGTACGTAATCACACGCGTATAACGCAAGCGCACATATCGTTCAAGTAGTATAAAAAGTATCGATCCCATTAGGACTTAAAACCTTTTGTTATCAATTAATGAAGTTAAATATTTACAAGTATCTAATGGATTGATTGTTTGATTGGATGGTGACTTTAAAATTAAAACAAGTAAATAAATTACTTGAAAGTAGATTGAAGAAAATTAAAATTTATAAAACTATCTAGGGTTGTAAATCCTTCAAATATCTTTTTTAAAAGAAGAAGTGGTTATTTTACGTTTGTGTAATATATTGGTTTATTAACCTAGAACACGAAATTATGTAAAAGCCTCTTCCGATGGTCAAATACAAATACCCAGTATAACCCATTAATCATATTCATATGTTAACCAAGTTATATGAATTCATTAAGATTAAGTTCCAATTATGGAAACCCCGCCCAACAGGTATATTCCTATCATGTAAGGAAATCTATTAATGGGTTATCTATCCTCAAGGAAGATCGTGAGCTATTGAGTCTAAGGTCTTTAACCTAAAATCTATTTTCCAAGTTCATTTTAAGTTTACCAGTTCAATTTTATTAATGACCAGTTAATAAAAAGCATTAGGATTAAGGATTAAGGATTAAGGATTAAGCCGAGTATATTGCAGCATCTGAGGCTGCTAAAGAAACAGTCTGGATAAAGAAGTTCATCATGGAGCTGGAAGTGCTTCCCGCGATAAACAATGGCATCACGATGTACTATGACAACACGGGCGCCATTGCTCAATCAAAGGAACCAAGGTCCCACCAGAAATCTAGGGATGTACTCAAGCGATTTCATTTCATCAAGGAGATTGTTGAGAGAAAAGAAGTTATTATAGAGAAAATATCCACAAAAGATAATCTTGCAGATTCTCTGACTAAATGGCTGACTCAACAAAAGCATGATAGGCACACCCGAGAGTATGGTGTCCATATTCATACTAGTTAGCTATAGTGCAATTGGGAGATTGTTAGGGATATGCCCTATACCCAACTTGTGGATGGGCTATACGTACATGTATTTGTAATATTTTCATTAATTAATAAATTGGAAATCTTTATTATATGTGTCTTACATAACTTATATGAATCATCAAACATTGTAATAAAGCCCTGGGAGTAATAAGATGATGGCTTCCACACCTTATGATAATCATTATTCTCAAACGTTCCTAGTCATAGTTTTGTGAATAATCTGGGACTTCACAAGGCGGAGAGACTAACATGATGATATTATCCGCTCTTAAGTGGGGTAGCCGATCTCATAGGCTACTAGTGGAGATTCTTCCGCTTGGTGTATCACATGGATGCATGAGTTGCTCGTGTCATCGAACTGACCGCCGAAAGTTTCCATATGGAGTGTTTATCCCATGAGTCTGTGAGAACTTTCATGTATCGATTGTATGACTAGTCCTTAGACTTGAGGTCTTTACAATCTTATGTGTGGATCAAA
Source organism: Zanthoxylum bungeanum (assembly GCA_019454045.1). Lineage (NCBI taxonomy): Eukaryota > Viridiplantae > Streptophyta > Magnoliopsida > Sapindales > Rutaceae > Zanthoxylum > Zanthoxylum bungeanum. The sequence goes on along the minus strand of SKCR01035450.1, from coordinate 10,037 downwards.
TAACTTTGACATTCTCTTTCCCCGGTTCAAAAGATCTGGTCATAAGGGTATGATTGGGTTATTTGTTGAAACAAATGAAGTTTGTAAAGATACAACAGAGAATCACCACTCTCTCGGATAATATTTTCTTATAAGAATAGTATTCCAGTTCACGGGTTGATATGTGTGATCAGTGCTTGAGACTGTGGCTGCAACGGAAGAATCATGTGAGATTCTAAGGTTAGCACGATTCATGACACTATCAACATCATACATTTGACTATATGTGTAGACACTTTCCATACCCTGGGTCAAACGGTGGGGATACAATGAGGCGAGGGATCGTATCACATGTAAATCGCATACATAATGGGTATATATCTTTCCTTCTCATTTGGGGGCCTTGGCATGTTGCTAAATGTCAACCTTGGTCCTTGAAATCGAACGAACATCTGATCGGAGGATAATTTATGTTCGATTAAATTGTCACGATTCAATTCATTTCCAACTTGAGGGGAACCCAAAAGGTTACACACAACAAAGTCGAAATCAATGGTTAACAGTTCATAGTACAAATTTAACATCATATATGATTGCTGTAGGAATTGTTCATAAATGGTTCAATGTGCTTAATTATTGAACATATCATTTATGAGATTCCATAGTGGCTTAGGGATTGGTGAATGATGATAGGGGCATTTTGGGAATCTGAAAAAATAAATAAATAAAATATGAATAGTAAATTTTTTTATTGTATTTGTTTTGAATTCAAATTCAGCCCAAACTCTATTAGGGTTTTAAAACCTCATTAAATCACTAAATTAAGATCATATGGCTAAGATTAAATTAACATTTATCCCACATCGGATTCTTAATTAATTTTGTTGTCTTTGGAGCACCTATATAACCCAAAGAATTCTTTACAAAGTTTTGCACCAAACCTTTCATATCTTGGATTATATAAGTGAGCAACTCTAAAGTTTAAGAGTAAGCCACTGATTTTGAGGATCCTTAAGTCTAATTGACTAGAGGAACCTCGAGTTAAAAGTTTTGAGGTATTTGCCTAGGCTAGCACCAAGGGCAAAATACCCGTGCACTCAAGGCGTAGTCTTGCCGTTGAGTTTTGGGTTTGGTGTGTGCACCTTTGGAGTCCACAGACTTGGGTGGCTCTTTGGAACGTGGAAGACCATGCTGAGTTCGAGAAAAGCTTGTAGATTGGAGGGAGGACAGGAGGAGTCTTCGGTTCAAGTAAGTATTTTTCTTTCTTTTATGTTAATTAGAGTTCTTATGATAGTTAGCATGTTTAGGTTTATGTTCTTTGCATGTTTTATGAGTTTTTATGCTTAGAATATATAGTAACATGCCTAGGCTTGTAGAATAATCAAAACAAATGGGTCTTGGGCAAAAGGATAACGACATTATAAATTTAGCTCTTTGGAAAGCTAACACCCTGAACTTAATTTTAGGCACAAGTGTTGCATGATTCTGTTAAGATTTGAATTGTGAAATTGCATTTAAAGTTCATGCATCTGTAAAAAAATGTGAATAGTAAATTTACTTGAATAAAATAAAATGCAATATCATAATTAAATATTAATCAAAGTTATTTAATGCCTAAAATAATTCAAACATATTAAAACTCATATGCTTGATGATTCTATGTATGATTAGAATTGGCATAATTATTTTAGGGTGGAATCATCTAGAGACTTTCTAAGGAAATAGAGAGTGTATTGCTTATCCCTTAGCTAAGTAATTATTCCGTGATGAACTTAGAGATTTATTACCTTTAAGGCTAATAAATATAAATCACTTGTTTATAATAAAAGACATTATAAAAGATACAAGTGGGGTGGGACCAAGGCGTTAATAAAACTTTCCAAACTAAAGTTAATTTAACCAAAGGTATTACTAGATTTAGATAATGATTTGGTGTCTTCCTTCACTCACTACCTTTTTATAGCCAAAGGAAAAGCTGTGAAGACATCTAGATAATCATTTTACTCAAAGCTTACCATAAAGCATATTTAAAGTGTTGGACTAATTTGGAGGATCTATTGTTTATTCTGTCACCAAGGCAATAAGAGCCTAAGAGGTAAGGGTATTTAAGAGAGTTCGCTCCACCCTCCCTCTGGGGAATTTTCAATGGAGGAATCCATTTGACAGTTATTCACTTAAACTTGCTAAAATCCTCAATAATAATTTAAGTCTAAAATTTGCCTTCCATTGTAAAGAATAGACCCAAAGGGCTTAAACCGTATTGGCATGACTAGGATTTACCAGACTGACCAATACCAAATGTCCCTAAATCGTACTATTGATAATGGTTTGAACCCTTAGGCTGTTCTTATAACTTAGTGGCAAAGATTGGGTGTCCACACAAGACTAGCATAAGCTATGGCATGTTTGATTGCCCAACCCAATGATTAAGGAATTGTGATTTATATCATAAATTGGTTGGGAACTACCTAATTATCGTATTTTATAACGACCGGCCCTAGTCGGAGTTATGAAATGAAATGATGATAATGGGATCCTTTCCCACAAGAAATCCATCATATTGGGGTTGATGCGATTTGCTTAAATTTTTAAACAATTAAGTGGAGAGCAACTTCATAATATTAAAAGCCCATGTTATTATGAAATATTAATGAAAAAAACATTCCTAATTTTAACATTCTCTCTTAACATGTGGTTTAAAATATTTCACAAACATTCAAATGGCAAACAGAATATTACTTTGTTCCATCCTTGAGAGCATAAGCTCAAAGGGGACAACTACAATGACTGGTTTAGAAACCTTAAAATTGTCTTACGACAAGAAAATATTTTCTATGTTCTTGAAAGACCACTTTCCCCTGAACCCGCAAAAGATGCTGACCAAAATGCATTTGATGCTTGGAAGAAATACATCGATGATGATGAACAAGCAGTTTGCATAATGCTTGGCTCTATGTCGGACGAACATCAGAAAGCTCACAAAGATATGGATGCTCAAACCATCATCTTTCACTTGAAGGAGTTGTATGCAACTTTCGTTCATACCGTGAGATTCCAAGTGTCATGTGCCTTATTCCAAACAAGGTATAATGAAGGATCTGTTAGTGGACATGTGCTTAAGATGATTGGCCACATTGAAAAATTGGCCAACCTCGGGTTCATCATGGATCATGAGATAGGTCACGATCTAATTCTTCAGTCCTTACCAAAAGACTTCTCTAACTTTATTATGCAGTTTCATCTGTCTAATAAAGAAGCTAATTTAGCAGAATTGCACAATCTGATAAAGCAAACAGAGAAGGACTTGAAACCAGAGCTTAAAACCTCCGTCATACTTACGGGTACGGACCTGAAGCCACGAGGCCCAAAGAAAAAATAAGGGCAAGGCCAAGGCTCTAGATCACCTAAAGCCCAATGGTAAGGTGGAGAAGAAAAAGGGAAATGGGAAATATTTCTTTTGTGGAAAGAAGGGTCATTGGAAGAAAGACTGCAAATCCTTGAAAGCCAAGGAAGATAGGGGAGCCCAAGTGGCCAAGAAGCCCAATGCTTCAGGTAAGTTGTATATGATTGAACTATATTCTCAAAACTCTGAACCTTCTACTTGGGTTCTTGACACCGGTTGTGAGACTCACTTGTGTAACAATGTGCAGGGCCTCAGAAACAGTAGGAGACTCCGTCATGGGGAGGTTGACTTACGCATGGGTAATGTAGCAAAACTGGCTGCATTGTGCGTGGGGACTTATTCATTAGTTTTGCCGAATGGTTTAGTTTTAGACTTAGAAGATTGTGTTTATGTACCTTGTCTAGTAAAGAACATCATTTCAATTTATTCTTTATGTAATAAAGGCTTTTCATGCCTAATAAGTTGAAATGAATGTTCTATTTATTTCAATGAAATAAAATATGGAGATGGTATTTTGAAAAATGGTATCTATGTCTTACAAACTAACAAAGAATGTTCAACCTCTAATATATACAACGTTAACTCGAATAATCTCAATGAATCACTTCTATGGCACAGTCGCTTAGGTCATATCAATGAAACAAGATTAACTAAGCTACATAAGGATGGGTATTTCAGACCCTTCAAATATGAACCTTATGGAACTTGTGAGTCTTGTTTACTTGGTAAAATGACCAAATTACCCTTCAAAGGTAAATGACAGTGTGTAGCGGAGACATTAGAACTCATACACTCTGATGTATGCGGACCAATGTCAGTCACCGCTAGAGGTGGATTCTCCTACTTCATTACCTTTATCGATGATCACTCGCGATATTGGTATGTGTACCTTATGCGGTACAAATCTGAAGCCTTTGAGAAATTCAAAGACTTCAAAGCTGAAGTAGAAAACCAGCTTAAATAAAAGTATTAAGTCACTAAGGTCTGACCGAGGTGGTGAATACTTAAGCGACACATTTCAAGATTACTTGAGAGAAAATGGCATTGTTTCCCAGTGGACTCCTCCGGGAACTCCACAACATAATGGGGTCTTCGAGAAAATCAGACATTATTAGATATGGCGATCAATGCCAGACACGGATCTACCTCTTTCATTTTGGGGTCTTGCTTTAGAAACTGCAACACTACTACTAAACCAAGTTCCTTCCAAGACTGTTAGTCAAACACCATATGAGTTATGGTCTGGGAAACGTCCTAGTCTTAGTTATCTAAGAGTTTGGGGATGTGACGCATATGTTAAGCTCACACAAACTAACAAATTGGATGATAGGTCAGTTAAATGTAAGTTTGTAGGATATGCCTTGAACTCAAGAGCATACGTGTTCTACGTCCCAAATGAAAAAGAACATTTGTCTCACGAAATGCTAAATTTCTAGAGAATGAATTCCTTCTCAAGAAATATAGTGGGAGTAGACTTGACCTCGATGAGGTACGAGAAGAACAAACTAACATAGAACTAAACCCAGGCCCCTCAAAAGGGCAGCGACGGAACAACCACAAGGTTATGAACTTAGAAGGTCTGGTAGGGAAAGATATGAGCCTGAAAGATATGGTTTCCATATTGATGAGGAACATGATCAGGTCATTGATAATGATGATCCCACCAGTTATGACGAAGCAATGCGTGACATTGATTCAGTCAAGTGGCTTGAGGCCATGAAATCCGAAATAGACTCTATGTATCAGAATCAAGTCTGGGACTTGGTGGATGCACCTGAAGGGATAAAACCCATAAGCTGCAAGTGGATTTACAAGCGTAAAACTGATGCAGAAGGCAACATCCAAACCTATAAGGCTAGGTTGGTGGCGAAAGGTTATAGACAAATCCAAGGAATTGACTATGACGAAACCTTCTCGCCTGTTGCAATGATAAAGTCCATTCGAATTTTACTGGCACTAGCTGCACACTTTGATTATGAGATTTGGCAGATGGATGTCAAAACAACTTTCCTTAATGGAACCTCGTAGAGGAAGTCTATATGACACAACCTGAGGGGTTTGCATCTAAGGATGATCATAATAAAGTATGCAAGCTTAAACGATCCATTTATGGACTCAAGCAAGCCTCCAGAAGTTGGAATATACGATTTGATGAGACAATCAAAGAATTTGACTTCATAAAAATGTAGACGAGCCTTGTGTTTACAGGAAAAGTAGTGGGAGTGCTGTTGTATTTTTTGTATTATATGTCGATGACATATTAATCATCGGGAATGATATTCCCATGATGCAAGCCACCAAGCAATGGTTATCTCAGAATTTCTCCATGAAAGATTTGGGAGAAGCAGCCTACATCCTCGGCATTAAGATCTACCGTAATAGATCTAAGAGGTTGTTAGGACTTTCTCAATCTACGTACATAGATAAAGTTTTGAAAAGATTCAAAATGGAAGATTCCAAAATAGGTAATTTACCTACTTGTCATGGAATCAAATTATCTAAGGAGCAATGTCCACATACTCCTTCAGATAGAGAGCGTATGAGTAGGATCCCTTATGCTTCAGCAATAGGATCGATCATGTACGCCATGCTATGTACAAGACCTGATGTCTCTTATGCTCTTAGCATAACGAGCAGGTATCAGGCAAATCCTGGTGAGCAACACTAGGCAGCTGTCAAAACAATCCTCAAGTATCTGAGAAGAACTAAGGATGTGTTCTTGACATACGGAGATTGTTCTGAGATGAAAGTCATTGGTTACTGTGATGTGAGCTTTCAGACCGATAGGGATGACAGCAGATCGCAAACAGGATATCTGTTTACTATAAATGGTGGAGTTTCAGTTGGAAAAGCTCAAAGCAGTCAGCTACAACGGACTCCACCACTGAAGCCGAGTATATTGCAGCATCTGAGGCAGCTAAAGAAGCAGTCTAGATAAAGAAGTTCATCACGGAGCTGGAAGTGCTTCCCGCGATAAGGAATGGCATCACGATGTACTGTGACAACACGGGCGCCATTGCTCAATCAAAGGAACCAAGGTCCTACCAGATATCCAAGTATGTACTCAGGCGATTTCATCTCATCCAAGAGATTATTGAGAGAAAAGAAATTATTATAGAGAAAATACCCACAGAAGATAATCTTGCAGATTCTCTGACAAAAGGGCTGACTCAACAAAAGCATGATGGCACACCCGAGAGTATGGTGTCCAGATTCATACTAGTTGGCTATAGTGCAAGTGGGAGATTGTTAGGGATATGCCCTATACCCAACTTGTGGATGGGCTATATGTACATGTATTTGTAATATTTTCATTAATTAATAAAATGGCAATCTTTATTATACGTGTCTTACATAACTTATATGAATCATCAAACACTGTAATAAAGCCCTTGGAGTAATAAGATGATGGCTTCCCGCCTTATGAGAATCATTACTCTCAAACGTTCCTAGTCATAGTTTTGTGAATAATCTGGGCGTTCACAAAGCGAAGAGACTAGCATGATGATATGATCCGCCCTTAAGTGGGGTAGCCGATCTCATAAGCTACTAGCGGAGATCCGTCCGCTTGTGTGTATCACATTGATGCATGAGTTGCTCGTGTCCATCGAACTGACCGCCGAAAGTTTTCACATGGAGTGTTTATCCCATGTGTCTGTGAGAACTTTCATGTATCGATTGTATGACTAGTCCTTAGACTTGAGGTCTTTACAATCTTATGTGTGGATCAAATAACTTTGACATCTCCTTCCCCGGTTCAAAAGATCCGGTCATAAGGGTATGATTGGGTCATTTTTGAAACACATGAAGTTTGTAAAGATACAACAGAGAATCGCCACTCTCTCGGATAATATTTTCTTATAAGAGTAGTATTCCAGTTCGCGGGTTGATATGTGTGATCAGTGCTTGAGACTGTGGCCGCAACGGAAGAATCATGTGAGATTCTTGGGTTAGCACGATTCATGACACTATCAACATCATACCTTTGACTATATGGGTAGACACTTTCCATACCCTAGGTCAAACGGTGGGGATACAGTGAGGCGATGGACCGTATCATATGTAAATCGCATACAGAATGGGTATATATCTTTCCTTCTCATTTGGGGGCCTTGGCATGTTGCTAGATGTCAACCTTGGTCATTGAAATCGAACGACCATCTGATCGGAGGATAATTTATGTTCGATTAAATTATCACGATTCATTTCATGTCCAACTTGAGGGGAACCCAAAAGGTCACACACAACAAAGTCGAAATCAATGGTTAACAGTGCACAGTACAAATTTAACAGCATATATGATTGCTGTAGGAATTGTTCATAAATGGTTCAATGTGTTTAATTATTGAACAGATCATTTATGAGGTTCCATAGTGGCTTATGGATTGGTGAATGACGATAGGGGCACTTTGGGAATTGGAATAAATAAATAAATAAAAACATGAATAGTAAAAAAAAATTATTTGTTATTTGTTTTGAATTCCAATTCGGCCCAAACTCTTATTAGGGTTTAATCTCATTAAACCACTAATTAAGATCCAATGGCTAAGATTAAATTAGCTTTTATCCACATCGGATTCTTAATTAATTTTGTTGTCTTTGGAGCACTATATAAACCCAAAGAATTCTTCACAAATTTTTACACCAACCTTTCATATCTTGGGTTTATATAAGTGAGAAACTCTAAAGTTTAAGAGTAAGCCACTGATTTTGAGGATCCTTAAGTCTAATTGACTAGAGGAACCTCGAGTTAAAAGTTTTGAGGTATTTGCCTAGGCTAGCACCAAGGGGCAAAAATACTCGTGCACTCAAGGCGTAGTCTTGCTGTTGAGTTTTGGCTTTGGTGTGTGCATCTTTGGAGGCCACCACTTGGGTGGCTCTTTGGAACGTGGAAGAGCTTGCTGAGTTCGAGAAAAGCTTGTAGATTGGAGGGAGGACTGGAGGAGTCTTCGGTTCAAGTAAGTCTTTTCTTTCTTTATTTTAATTAGAGTTTTTATGATAGTTAGCATGTTTAGGTTTATGTTCTTTGCATGTTTTATGAGTTTTATGCTTAGAATATAGTAACATGCCTAGGCTTGTAGAATAATCAAACAAATGGGTCTTGGGCAAAGGGAAAGCGGCATAATAATTTTAATTTTCCGCTGCGCACTCGCGGCGCTTCCCAACAGTGGTATCATCGTGCCGTTTTTTTTATTAGTCTCACTCGTTTGAACTCGAAATTGTTGTTTTAAAAGCTCGTTGGCAAAGCTAACACCCTGAAAGATTTTAAGCACAAGTTTTGCATGATTTGGTTAAGATTTGAATTATGAATTGCATTTAAAGTTCACGGTCTGCCAGAAAAATGTGAATAGTAAATTTATTTGAATAAATAAAAAAAATGCAATATCATAATTTAATATTATTCAAAGTTATTTAATCATAAAATATTTCCAACATATTAAAACTCATATGCTTGATGATTCTATGTATGATTAGAATTGGCATGATTATTTTAGGGTGCAAACATCTAGAGACTTTATAAGGAAATATAGAGTGTATTTCTTATCCCTTAGCTAAGTAATTATTTTGATGAACTTAGAGATTTATACTTTAAGGCTAATAATATAAATCACTTGTTTATAATAAAAGACATTATAAAAGATACAATTGGGTTTGGGGCCCAGGGGTTAATAAAACTTTCCAAATAAAGTTAATTTAACCAAATGTATTACTAGAGTTATATAATGATTTGGTGTCTTCCTTCACTGACTACCTTTTTATAGCCACAACAGAAAAGCTTGAAGACATCTAGATATTCATTTACTCAAATCTTACCTTAATGCATATTTAAAATGTTGGACTAATTTGGAGGATCTATTGTTTATTCCTTTCACCAAGGCAATAAGAGCCTAAGAGGTAAGGGTATTTAAGAGAGTTCACCTCCACCCTTCCTCTGGGGGATTTTCAATGGAGGAATCCATTTGACAGTTATTTCACTTAAAACTTGCTAAAATCCTCAATAATAATTTAGTCTAAATTTGCCTCCCATTGTAAAATATAGACCCAAAGTGCTTAAACCGTCTGGCAGGACTAGGCTTTACCCGACTGACCAATACCAATTTGTCCCTAAATCGACTAGTGACAATGGTTTGACTGTTCTGAGTCATAAGACGCAGTGGACCCTTAGGCGTGGTCTTATTAACTTAGTGGCAAAGATTGGGTGTCAAAAGGACTATCATAAGTATGGCATGTTTGATTGCCCAAACCCAAAATCAAGGAATTGTGATTTATATCATAAATTGGTTGGGAACATACTAATTATCGTATTTTATAACAAACGGCCCTAGTCGGAGTTATGAAATGATGATAATGGGATCCTTGCCCAGAAGAAATCCTCATATTGGGGTTGATGCGATTTGCTTAAAATTTTAAAACAATTGAGTGGGAGCAATTCATAATATTAAAATCCCATGTTCTATGAAACATTAATTCAAACATATTCCTAATTTTAACATTTCTCTTAACATGTGGGTTAAAATATTTCAAAACATTCAAATAGGAAAACAGAGTATCACTTCGTTCCATCTTTGATGAGCATAAGCTCAAAGAGGACAACTACAATGACTGGGTTTAGGCAACCTTAACTGTCTTACGACAAGAAAAGATTTTCTATGTT